>JAXQQM020071252.1:0-83657 GCA_034641835.2 Pinus albicaulis
GTATGTTGCATTTCAAATTGATGTAGAGAGTGAGTCATGACGTGTCTAATACAATGCCGATATGTACAACAATCATGTGTCATTTTATGAACAATTTAGATTCCCTCGCAATGTTTTTGTTAAAACATGACACATAAAAAAATCTAGCAAGAGATAAAAAGTAATAAACAAGGAATAATTATCTAATTTTATCTTTATTAGCATTATATGTTCTACAAAGTGTGGCTATAGTCGTATAAAAAAAACACACATCCAATGTCTCAATTCAAAGAGAAAGAGAGTCATGGCTTTGGTCACAATATTAGGATCCAAATTGTTATAAATAAGACATGTATTTTGAAGTTTAATAAAAAAACTTATAGCAACTCCATAAATGAAGAGGATCCTTTAGAAATAATGGGGATCTTGAGAGGAAATAGAGCCAAATAAAAGGATATCATCAACAAAAATGTAATGCAATAAAGTCTCTGGTAGCGAGTTTTTTTATATTTTTCAAACAACTAATCTACCTCACCTAAATAATAATCTCGTCGAGACAGTCCACCACCAACACACAAAGAAAAAGTGATAAATGATGTCCCTTTCTTAGATCATGAGATGCACGAAAAATTCTTGATAAAACCCCATAAATTAAAAGAATTGAAGATATGAAGCTCATTATTACATTAAAACACTATTATTTTAGAGAAATTAAAATATATGTGAAATAAGTTAATATTATCATCTCTTTCATATAAAAATAGAAGTTTAAACTTAAATATATGACCGCAATTATTCATTTGTTAACAAGTAACAAAATATAGTCTCTCTTACACATGTATAATAAACAAAAGGTAAAAATAGATATATACAAGTTTTTATTATAAAAATAATCTAGAATAAATCGAAAATTGTTATATTTAAACTTATGTTAAAATTCATATGGTTCCATTCTATCTTATTTCATTTAAGTTTTTTTTTTCTAAGTTAAACTACTTCTACTATATCACATAGAATAGAAAATTACACATCTCTTCCTATGGATTTGACGAGTGAAATCGAGAGGGAAGTTTCAATACATTTCCACCAGAAGTTGGATTGCCCCTGTCGGAAACCAGTCCTTAGAAACCAAAGAGTAACTACTTCCCGAAGCGGGAAACCAACAGATTTAGTTACCAAAATAAAACACGAGTCATAGAGTAGAAAATTCCAAAACATGAGCATGCTAGCGAGAATTTAAAAACTGAACCTAAGGTGAACTTGCATTATTTTTGCTAGAGGTGGGAACTTCTCTGTTGCCATAGTTATCACTGGAATATTTTCTATCACTGGAGGCGCTTTGCACCGGGAGAGCATTCATCTTACGGGGGATAAAACAGGCTCGGGACGAATGGTAGATTTACATGGCCTCTTCTTGTTGCAGTAGATGGAGGGAGTCAAAGCAGGAGTAAGGAGATGCAGAGAGAGCTGGGCATTCAAGTTGACAGGGGGGGGTTCCTATCATGCTCATTCCATCCAATAGAAAGGTTCAGGTCACGACCCTAGGAGAGCGAAAGCGGATGAAGGGAAGGCTGCCCATGCCCCCCATCTCTTTTGCACCTCATTTTGTGGTGCCGAGGCTAATTATCCAAGGAGCTGAGTTACAGGACCAGGAGGAGGCCGTAGAAAACACAGAGAAGAACAGCTTCCTGAGGGAAGGCTGAGGTTGGTCGAATAAGTACCTTGCACTAGAGGCGGAGGGAAATCAATAGAAAAATGCACCGAGAGCATGCAGAAGGGCTGAAGTGAGGACGAGAGGGCCAAGGTGATGGGCTTAATGGCCATGGCAAGCGACCTTAATGAGTTGCAGAGTTGGTATGTCTAGGAGAAGGTGGCAGAGATCAAGTTAATGGCTCCCTCATGCCAAAATTTATCATGGTCCTTATTTCCATATGCGGTCACGTGGAGCAACCAAGTGTCTCTCCACATGGCTGCCTAGTGGCACACTGAATCACTGGTGGGCACCCGCATCCGGGGGGAGCAGATATTTTTGAACCAGTAGAGTTCATTCATGTTTGAGTGCTTCATCATCCAAGGAGGAGAGAGTGCTAGAGCTGAGAGGAGAATTGTGTGAGACTCCCTTGTTGGCTAATAGGTCAGCAACCTTATTGGCCATTCTTCTAATGTGCTTGAAGTCGATTGCTGAGTGGTTGTGAATCCAATGTTTCAGGAGTGTGATGCGAGTTTCAAGGCACCAGCTCTTCAGAAAATTTGTGGCAGAAGATCCATCTTGAAGGCGTGTGACCATTTCAATGATGATTTGGGAGTTGCCTTCAATTTCCAAGGGGAAGAAATTGTTTTCCTGAGCTAGTATGAGCCCTTGGAACATGCCCTAAAGCTCTGCAGAGTTGTTGGTGTCCCATCCTAAAGAACCAAAGAAGATCATTAACACGTTGCCATCATAATTTCTGAAAACTCCACTGAACCCACATCTCCCAGGTTCCCTTTGGATGCCCCATCAAAATTAATATTGAAGAGCTCAGGCGGAGGAGGAGACCAAGAACAAGGATCATTAACACGTTGCCATCATAATTTCTGAAAACTCCACCGAACCCACATCTCCCAGGTTCCCTTTGGATGCCCCATCAAAATTGAGATTGAAGAGCTCGGGCGGAGGAGGAGACCAAGAACAAGTGGATTAGGGGGAATGGCTTGAAGGGGGCTCTGAGATCAAGAAAGAGTGGAGCATGAGATTCCAGTTAGCCCAAATGATTTTTTCCCCTGGATGAGTGGGGAGATCAAAGTCCTGCCATCGTTGGAGGGCCAAGGCTTCTTGAATATTGTTGCAGATGGAGTTTCAAAGGATGTTAGGAGGGGTTCTCAAATCCCTAAAGATTCCACGATTTCATTCATTCTAGATAGTCTACAGGATGTGCCCAGGGAGGATGGTCCAAAGGGCATTAAGAATGTCATAGAGGTAAGGAGTGGTATCCTAGCAGCGAATGGTGTTGAGTATGTTTCCTAGAATTTTATTTGACCGTCTGCTCAGCTACACTTCCTTGTCCGAAAGAGTAATGGTGAGGGTGCACTCGTTGAAGAAGTGCTCACTGGTTTCTTCCTCAATTCCACAATTAGGGCAACGAGAGGGGCCAACAAACCCCTTCCCACAAATATTATCCCAAGGGAGGATTCACCTTTTGCTGAGGAGCCGAAGGAAAGTATAAATCTTAGGCCATATTCTGGAATGCCAGATTTTATCCCAAATGATATCTTGTTGATCAGGGAGGTTGGGGAGGAGCAATCGATAGGCTTCTTTGATAGAGAATGTCCCCATTGAGGTGTAACCCCACTGAATGATGTCATCCCCATCTGCCCGACGGATTCTTCATTTATCTAGTTCCTGCTTGATGTCATTTATGAGATGAAGACTGTGATGCTCCTAGAATTGGTCTCCTAAGAGACACTGGCGAAATTTGGGAGGGATCTGCATGTTTCTCTGTGATTCCCAAAATTGATTGATCCGAGGTTGGTTTTCATGCACTAGGATGCCCTGCCAATCAAATTTGGGGAATAGTGTGACCAATTTGGGCATTTGTTGCCAGGAATCATTCCAGGAATTGGCTTGATTTCCTGACCTCACTTCCCAAAATATATGGTCTCTTACTAGAGCTCTGTGCTGCTTAGCTGCCTTCTAGATGAGAGACATGTCCTTCTCAGCATCAAAGAGAATGAGATCTCTGATTGGCCAATTTTTAGCATAATTGGAGACCTAAAGCTACGCCGAAGGGATTTCTAGATTTTAGATCCACTGCCACCAGATTTTTGCTCCCATGAATTCATTACTATGCCGAGGATCTCTCAGGCGTAGCCCACCTAAGATTTTTGGGGCACATACATCTTTCCAGTTGACTGGTGCTCATTTCCTCTTATCCTTATTTCTTCCCCAGAGGAAATTGCGATGAAGATTTATAATAGCTTTGCACACCCATTTAGGAGCAACAAGCATTGAAAAAAGGTACAAATGCATGGATTGGAGAACGGATTTTACTAGGATGAGGCGACCAACAAGATTGAGGGCGCGATGGGTCCAAAGAGAAAGGTGGTCTCCAGTCTGTCAAGAAAATCTTTCTAGGAGGCATGCTTAATGGCAGAATCAGTGAGGGGAGTGCCCAGATACTTGGAGGGAAGGGAGGAGATTGAGAATACCAGAATGCGAGCGATATTACGTTGAGTGAGGAGAGGGGTCTTGAAGAAGAAGATCTGGGATTTTGTCTTCTTAATGGAAGTTCCAACAGGCAGGGAGAAGCAGTCCAAAATGGTCTTAAAGGAGGTGTATTCTTGCATAGAGGGGTGACCAAAGAGCATGTTATCGTCGATGAACTACTGGTGCGTAATAGGAGGACGAGGGTGAAGGCAGAGCCCTTTAATGGATCTCTATATGAGATGGGATTTGATGAGCCTGCTTAAGCCTTCTACCATCGGGACAAAGAGAAAGGGAGATAGAGGATCCCCTTGATGGATTCCTATGGAAGAAGAGAAGGGTGTTGAAGGGGATCCATTGAGCAAAATGGAATATATCTAGGAAGTGATGAGGCTCATTATCCATTGGATACAATTTTGATTGAATCAAAGGCTGTCACCATTTTTTGAATATAAACCCAGCTAAGTTTATCGAAGGCCTTTGAAATGTTGACCTTTAGGAGCATACTTAGAATCTTGCAGGTATTCAAGGAATGCACGACCTCATGGGTGAGAATGATGTCGTCGAGTATATGTCTTCCTTCAAGTTAGCTAGTTTTCTCCTGAGAGATGAGAAGGGGTAGTAGAGGCTTTAGGCGGTTATCGATCACCTTGGAGACTAACTTATATAGAAAATTGTAGAGGGCTATTGGTCTGTATATGCTAGGAGTCATCGCCTGCTCCTCCTTGGGAATGAGAGAGATGAAGGTGGCATTGAGAGCTATGAGCATCCAATTCATTGATCTATATTCTTCTACCATTTCCCAGATTTCAGTCTTGAGATCTTCCCATAAAAAGTGGAAGAAGTTAGTGGTAAATCCGTCCAACCCGAGGGCTTTGCCTGTTTTGAGTTGAGCCATATCTTGATCCACTTCATGCATTTGAACTAGTCTGAGCAGAATTTGGTTGTGATCCACCGTGATTGTGGAAGGGATGTGCTAAATGATGTTGTTGATGGCTTCCTGGCAGTCCAAATGAGGCTCCGTTAGAGTCTCCTTGAAGTGATTGAGAAGTTCTTGTTCAATATCCTCATGCATTTCCAGGTTGTTACCTTGATAATTTTTTAAGATGGAGATTCAATTGGCCATTCTTCTATGAATGGTAGATTAATGGAATAATTTTGTGTTATTTTCTCCTTATTTGAGCCATCGAATTCTGGATTTTTGTTTCCAGAGAATCTCCTCCTGCACTTCTTTTTCCTCGATTTTGTTCTTGAGCTACTTCTCCTGTCTGTCCAGCTCCTTTGTGCATCTAGATTTTATGAGCCTTTGTTCAAGGTCAACCATTGTTGCTTCCATATCTCTCCGGCTTCTAAAAATGTTGCCAAAGGTATGCTGGTTCCAATGCTTTAATCTAGCTTTGATGATCTTGATTTTTTCCTGAACTTTGTACATGTGAGAGCCTTCATGGGGAATGATGTTGCACCACCATTTGACTACCATCTCTTTGAATCCTGGGTGGGGTAGCCAAAATTGTTCAAACTGAAATGGTTTGCAGAGGCCTCTACCTAGTCTCTCCCATTGCAATTGAATGGGCCAATGATCGGATCCAGTTACACGAAGGATGGTGGAGAAGATATCTCCACTCGCATGGATGATAGTATCAGAAATGAGGAAGCGATCTAGTTTGGAAGCAATATGTTGGGAACCACTCCTGCAATTTTTCCAAGTGTGGATACCATTGGTGGTGGGGACATCAGTTAGATGATTATGGAGTATAAAGTCTTTGAACTTTAGGCTCTCGGCTTCCACGTGCATGTGTCCCGCGTGCTTTTCTCTGAGGCTGCTGATCATGTTGAAGTCACCTCATAGGATCCAGAAGGGGTGGGGGTTCTGATCAGAGAGGGAGTCCATGTCATGTAATAGCTGGATTTTTCGAGCAGAAATTTGGGGGAAGTAGACATTGGTGAGGAGGCCCTTTATACTGGTACAAATGAGATGGAAAGTGGATTGAATGAAGATTCAGGAGACTTGGTGATCGGAGAGGGAGATGAGGGATGGATTATAGGCAATGGAAAGCCCCCCAGAGGCCCTAATCGTGGTGACAAATATGGTCTTACAGCCAGTCCAAAGCGTGGATAGAATAGAGTGAAAGGTGGAGCTAGAGCATTTGGTTTCTTTCATAAATAAGATGGATGGATTATCACGCCTTATACGATTTTTTATCATACGTAACTTTGAGGGGATGTTGATCCCTTGGATATTCCAGGAGGTGAGCTTCATCACGTATGAGTTTGATTCAAAGATTTGAATAACATTGTCAACTTTGGGTATCTGTCGGATTCAACGAGCTGATCCCCTAGGATTATCAATCTTTCTAGGTTTGTCGGCCTTCCTCATTTCCTTGATTCCCCGATGATATTCATAGTTTCCCTTCGAATATATTCCCCTTGGTTCCCTAATTTTGTGCTTCTTTTTATCAATTGGGCTTTAATAAGTGCTTCCTCCAAGTTGTTGATCTGTCTTGCAGGGATAGTGTGATATTCCTTGGATTTGCAAGATTTTTCCAGCCCTATAAGATCCAGATCCCCAAAGTCGATGGTTTCTAGTTCTTCGTCCATGTAGGAGATGGGAGTCAGAGATTTTCCATCTTCTAGGGTAATGGCTTGACTAGGGGTGGACTGAGGGTCGATTTCCATGTCAAATCTAAGCTTGAGGGCCAAAGCCTGAGACTAAGTGATGACAGGGTTTGTGATCTGAAGTTGCTTATTCTTCTGATTGGCTTCCTGTGGCTTGTGATCCGCCATGAGGTCAGGCAATGGGATATTAAGGGGAGGTATGGATCCAAAAGTAGGGGAGGGATTGGGGGTGGCTTCCGGGGGAACTAAGGGCTGGTTCCTTTCCGAGTCAAGGTTGGCTAGGAGGTGGAAATTGTTATTGGTGGAGGGATGCGAGGGGCCAGGGGTGTTGGAGCTATTCTTTTCATGCCGTTTTCGGGGGGGAAATTTGGTGAAACCATCTGGATCTAGGGATGCAGGGTTTCCAGAGGGCTTGGGCGGAGAGTTCAGAGGAGAATCTCTGAACAGGTGGCCATGCATATGACATTTACGACAATGGAGGGGAACATGCTCATAATCAATAGATTGAATCCATTCAAAGTCTAAATGCCATAGACTTACCGAATCAGGGAGAAATTTTGCGAGATGCATGTAGATGCATATGTGGGCGTAGACAGTGTATCTATTGTGTTTGGTTTATTCTGCGATTTTGATGAAGGATCCCAGGCTGTTGTCGATTTCTTTGAGGGTTATTTCTTCCCAATATTCTTGTGGTAGAGAATAGAGGCGAATCCACACCAGTGCCCAGTTAAGGTATTCTTTATTAGTGTTGAAGCGCTCTACCCAATCTTGAAGAAACAACCTTGCTGCGTTGAAGAAGTAAAGCCCTCCATCCATGACCTGATTCTTATCTTCGAGGTAGGGAAAAATGATGTTAAAGAAGTGTTTAAGGCTGAGCTAAAGAGTTACTTAGCCCTTTCGCTTCCATTTGGCATTGATCTATCCATATAGGGATTTTTTAGTCGGCAAAAACCCGATGAACTTGCCTATTAGGGGATGATCATGCATATACTGAATTCTGTTGTTGATTTTTTTAGCATGGAAATGGATCTCAGGCCTCTTGGGCTCGATTCGGATGCAGGTGGAGGAATTCACTATGTGCGTAGCCTTGGCAGTAGCCTCCTCTTCGGCTTGATTCAAAAGGTTTTCCCTAGTCTTAGCAGCATTCGACTGCTTTTCCTGGGTTGATGTAGAAGTGTCAGATTTGATTGGGATGGTAGAGTCGCCGGAGCCTCCAGAAATAGGGGGTAACAGAATCACCCCCACCCCCCCCCCCCCAACGTTTGCCATGCTGATGGAAAGTTCCAGATAGGAACATCACGATCAATCCGGCGGTAGGGGTTGATCAAGAACCTTGACAACACCCACTGCAGGGGCGCAAAATAAACCCTAGGGTTTCAGGCCATGGCTCAACTCAGCTGTCAGATTTCTCTTTCTCTCGTCGTTTTCCTATTTTCAGTAGTATATCTTGATAGCATATTACTGTTAATAATCTTATTTCATTTAAGTTTAAATTCATATATTTAGACATATATTTATACTTCTCTAGTTACAAGTCTCCTTTAGAAAATATGATATAATTTCATAATTTCATAAGAGTTTTTAAACTAAAATTAAATATTTTTATATTTTTAAATTTTTTGTCCAAGAATGTAAAATAATTCACAATATAAATAAATACAATAATTAAAACTATATATTTTGTAAAATAAGAAATTTTAAATCAATAATTTAAATAAATATAATAATTAAAAATATATATATTGATAAAATAATATACATCTAAACAAAATAATTAATATATTAATATATATACCAAAAAATAACTTCTAAGAGAAATCAACCCAACTTCTATACTTCAAACCAAACATTATCCAATGATTAGAAGAAAAACATCCCAAACATGGTTGTTGTGATTAGGAAAAAAGCATCCCAACTATATCATAAGGTGATGTTCGAGAATTCAAATCTTGTGTGTACTAACGATGAAATAATGGCACGATGACACATTCAATGCGATATAGAATGTGAAGTTACAATGTTGAAATTGGGAACTAAATTAGGAGGGGGTCTTTTTATTGGTAAATATTAAAAGTATGTAGTAAGTTAATTAGTAACTTAGAAGAAAAGTTTGGTGGAGAAACTCAAGGGATGCTTCTCCACATTTATGAACTACATTTCCAATAAATGTGCATAACCAAGGGGATTTGAACCATGAATTTGATGGCACTAAATTAACCATATTTCCAACAACATTGACAACAAAAAAATTAGTTGATTCCTTTGGTTCTTAAGATCTCATTTATATCTAAGCAGAATACCATGTGAAATCAAAAATATGAAAGTGATTATTAAGATAAATAATGAGGACCAAACACATATTTTCTTAGTGGAAACCATAAAATGTTGACATCAAATATAATCTTTCTCATGCAATAGGAGAAATATTATAATTCCAACTTGTTTTTTTTTCTATTATATGTTATTATAATCTCAACATTTAAACCAATGCCTTATCAATATTTTCTCGGTGATAACATTAAGTATGTTTCATTTGAAATTGATGTAGAGAGTGAGTCATGGCATGTCTACTACAATGTTGATATGTACAATAATCATGTGTCATTTTATCATCAATTTAGATTCCCTTGCAATCTTTTTGTCAAAGCATGAAACATAAACTAATATAGCAAGAGATAAAAAGTAAGAAACAAGGAATACTTATAATCTAATTTTATCATTATTAGCACTATATGGTTTACAAAGTGTGGCTATAGTCGTATAAAAAGAAAAACACATATCCAACATTTGAATTCAAAGAGAAAGAGAGTCATGGCTTTGGCCAAAATATTAGGATCCAAACGGTTATAAATAAGACATGACTTTTGTAGTTTAATAAAAAAACTTATAGCAATTCCATAAATGAAGAGGATCCTTTAGAAATAATGGGGATCTTGAGAGGAAATACAGCCAAATAAAAGGATATCATCAACAAAAATGTAATGCAATAAAGTCTCTGGTAGAAATTTTTTGATATTTTTCAAACAACAAATCTACCTCACCTAAGTAATAATCTCGATGAGACAATCCACCATCAATAGACAAAGAAAAAGTGATAAAGAACGTCCATTTCTTAGATCACAAGATGCATGAATTTTTTTTTGATAAAACCCCATAAATTAAAAGAATGAAAAATATGGAGCTCATTATTACATCAAAACACTATTCTTTTAGAAAAAATAAAATATATGTGAAATAAGTTAATATTATCATCTTTCATATAAAAAAAAAGTTTAAACTTAAATATATGATTGCAATTATTCAATTGTTAACGAGTAACAAAATATAGTGTCTCTTACACATGTATAATAAACAAAAGGTAAAAATAGATATATAAAAGTTTTTATTATAAAAATAATCTAAAATAAATAGAAAATTCTTATATTTATACTTACTTTAAAATTTATATGGTTCCATTCTATCCTATTTCATTTAAGTTGAAATTCATGTATTTAGACATATATTCATACTTCTCTAGTTACAAGTCTCCTTTAGAAAATATGATATAATTTCATAATTTCAAAGGAGTTTTTTTAACTAAAATTAAATGTTTTTATATTTTTAAAAATTTTAGTTAAGAATGTAAACTAATTCATAATATGAATAAACACAATAATTAAAAATATATATTTCGTAAAATAAGAAATTTTTAATTAATAATTTAAATAAATATAATAATTAAAAATATATATTTATAAAATAATATACATCCAAACAAAATAATTAATATATTAATATATATATTAAAAAATAACTTCCGAAAGAAATGAACCCGACTTCTATACTTCAAACCAAACATTATCCGATGATTAGAAGAAAAGCATCCCAAACATGGTCGTTGTGATTAGGAAAAATTCATCCCAACCATATCATAAGGGGACGTGTTCGAGAATTCAAAGCTTGTGTGTACTAATGATGAAATAATGACACGATGACAGATCCAACATGATACAGAACGTGAGGTTACAATGTTGAAATTGGGAGCTAAATTAGTAGGGGGTCTTTTTATTGGTAAATATTAAGTAGTATGTAGTAAGTTAATTATTTATATAGTATCTTGTTTTTGGATGATAATGAAGGCTATTGTTTAACTCGGCTATGTTTTCTTCGGAAACAATAGAAATTTCAACACAATCTTGAGAAATTTGGGTTGAAATTTTTAGAAATCCTAGTTAGAGTTGTCAAACTTCAAGATTTTGGGTGCCCCAGGGTTCTTGATGGTGTTAAGTCCATTTCCGTCATAAAAAAATGGCTCAAATGTTCCAAGGATTGGATTGCTTCTAAAATTTCCGATTGGATTCTCACGAATCCATGTAAAATTAGGGCCTACTTAGATCTAATCCATTCGTTAGATCATGAGATGGATGAAAAAAGTTTGATAAAGTCTCGTATATTAAAAAAATGAAAAATATGGAGTTGATACATCCCATTATCCAATTACGATACTTAGATTTAATCCAATATAAATAAAGATAACACGTAGAAAAGTCCAACTTACATGATCATAGGTCTTGAAAAATCAAATTTTAGGGTTGTCCCCTTTTTTCTTAGAAATTTTAATGGAATGATTTATTTCCTACACCAAAGCCACTACATCACAAATCTATCTACGTTGAAGAAATCCAAATTGTTCCTTCCGAATAATTTTTGGCAATGGTTTTTGTTTATTAGTTTGTAGATAAAATTACAATGCAAAATAGGGAGAAAATCCTCAAAAGTCCACATGATTTGCTTCTTTGTAATAAGAGGCATAAAGGTGGAATTCAAAGCCCCTATAACTCTCCATAACCATTTGGCTTCATTGAACACCTTTAAGAGGTTGCCTTTGAAGGATTCAGAGAATTCGAAATAGAAATCTACAACCTTGGGATTTTACCATTTTTCATGAAAGAGAGAGTGTCAAGAACCTCATGTTTAGAAGTATCATGTGTTACGACATCATTCATTTCATCTATTATCAATATTTTGTACATGTTTATAACTTGAAGAACCTCACGGGTAGGGCATGGGGACATCCAGCTTAAGGGCGCCCAAACACCCCACTTTTGGAGAAATGTGTCACCCAGAATGGGGAGATGTTTCTCATGAATTTTCTTGAGTTTCTGGAAAAGGTGACATGGGCAAATATTTCCCCAAATGTCCCTTTCCCTCGAAGGATGAGAAACATGGGGGAATGGCCCCCACTCTTTGGGATGAGTCCATATGGAAAAATAGTCCTAGTAAGGTCATAAATTTGATACAAGACGTAGATTTCAAGGTAATGTTATTCAAAAGAAGGAAAAGTGGGAAGGGTTTGGTTGAATGATCTCTTCAAAGAAGGTATTTTTTAGTTTCCATGATTCCAAAAGGTGATATTGTAATGTTTTACTTGCATAATATTGATGGTAATAGTCCACGTACTTTTCCTTACCTTTTCAAGTTTAGAATATTTTGTAAACCAATATAAAAGTGCTTGTTTTTTTTTTTTCTAAACTTTTCAATTCAAAAAGAAAAAGCTCATTATTAAAATAATTTTAGATTTCAAATAATTTTAAAATAAAATATAAACCATAAATTACATACTTTTATGCTAAATTTTATTATATGTAATATAATATTTAAATTATTATTATATTTAAAGCATTCTTCATTTAAAAAATTTAATATATATTTGAAAGAAATTGATGTTGTAGTTTCCCTTGAAACATTAGTAATAGTGAATCTGAGAGACACAAACATATTGTTCTCTTTTCCTTTCTATCCAAATTGTTCCATTATTTTGTTGACATATATGTTGGTGCACTACTTAGGCCCGTACGGATCCACTTATCTATTTCCAACAACAAATATTCCAATTTGAACTTAGATAGCTCAAAGCTCTTCCAATGAATTTCTCCATCCTCTCTTTGAATTTCTCACCATTTCTGCTTCACCATAATAATCACTTCCATAGATGCCCCACTATAATAAGGTCTACCACATGTCGGAGCCAAACCCTAGCCACAAAGGTGTCCCCTTAAATAAAAAATTGTCCTGATTCTAAATTTATGCTTTAAAGTTGTACATGAATTTAAAATTTACACATAAGCATAGATGTTTTATCCTTGCAACCTAAAACTCGGAAAATGAATGATACCTTTTAATATATATACTCTTTTACACAATATTTTAATACAATATATATCCGGTGGTGTCCATGAATTATCAATATATTTACTCATCATTAGAATACAATCACAATTCATTCATAAAAACTATAAAACCATGGAAAAAACCACCATGCACGCAAAACCACTTTTAACAAAAAATTCCTGTCAAACATTATAAAAGGGGGATGTAAAAGATTTATGAAAAAAATAGCTTCAGGGGGTGCTACCCTCAAACGGTGAAAAAAGGGGGAGTTGTCACCCTCTTACTATGCATTACACAATTTACAACGTGTGGTATAGTCATGCAAATAATATAACACATGACCAACATTTGTGTTAAAAAGGAAAGAGAGTTGTTGCTTTGATCAAAATAGCAGGATCCAAAATATTATCAATAAGACATCACTTCTTAAGATTAATAATAATACTTGTAGCATCTTCGTAAAATAAGAAGATCCTTCTGAAATAATGATGATCTTGAGAGGGACTAGAACGAAATAAAAAAAGGATGCCATCAATGAATATGAGATGAAATAAAGTAATTTCTAGAGGGATTTTGATAGTTTTTAAAGAGCCAATTTTCGTTTTCCAGAGAAATAATATTTCTAAGACATTTGATCACCAACATAAAAGTAAAAGGTGGTAGAGGACATCCCTTCCTTAGATCATGAGATGGATGTAAAAACTTTGATAAAGTCCCATATATAAAAACAATGAAAAATATGGAGCTAATACATCCCATTATCCAATTTATCATACTTATATGTAATCTAATCTAAATAAGGATAACACATAGAAAATTCCAACTTAGATGATCATAGGTCTTTGAAAAATCAAATTTTAGGGTTGTCTCATTTTTCTTAGCAATTTTAATGCAATGATTTATTTCGTACAGCAAAGCCACTACATCATGAATCTATCTATGTTGAAGAAATCCAAATTGTTCCTTCCAAATAATTTTGAGCAATGTTTCTTTGTTATTAGTTTGTAGATAAAATTACAACGCAAAATGGGGAGAAAATCCTCAAAATTCCACATGATTTGCTTCTTTGTAATAAGAATAATAAAGGTGTAATTCAAAGCCCCTATAACTCTCCATAACCATACTCTCCATAAATCATTTGGATACATTGAACATCTTTAAGAAGTTACCTTTGAAGAATTCAGAGGATCCCAAATAGAACTCTACATAGGTTTTTGATACAAGAGATTCTTCTTATACAATGTTTTCCTCACATAATATTGATGGTAATAGTCCATGTACTTTTCCTTAACTTTTCAAGTTTAGAATATTTTGTAAACCAATATAAAAGTGCTTGGTTTTTTTTTCTAAATCTTTCAATTCAAAAAGAAAAAGCTCATTATTAAAAGAGTTTTAGATTTCAGATAATTTTAAAATAAAATATAAACCATAAATTACATACTCTTATGCTAAATTTTATTATATATAATATAATAATTAAATTATTATTATATTTAAAACATTCTTCATTTAAAAAAATTAATATATATCTGAAAGAAATTGATGTTATTATTTTCCATAAAAGATAAAAAATTAAACTAGAATTATTCACCCCTTTACTACTAACAAATAGTCTGTAAATATATGTAAAATAAAACATCATAACAAATTTAAGACAAAAAAAAAAATTCGCAATAACAATCATTCAAAATAAATCCAGATTATATTAATTAATGAATTCTTATTTTTATACTTATTCATGTCATTAAGTTTGGACTACCAACCAAATAGCATATATAGAGTATATAATTTATCAAATTGTATAAATTATTATTTTTATATTTATTAGTGGTGTTATTTTCGATTAGAAACTACTAACAAAATATATATATATATATATAAAATAAAAATTTATAAGACAAAAAAAAATTAACACTTTTCATCACGATAATAATTCAAAATAAAACTAAATTATACAAATTGATAAATTCTTAATTTTATACTTATTAAATTTAGGTTAAAATTTATACGCTTTTTAAATCTAGTCCACGCAAATAGGAATTGAAATCCAGTCTAATATTCCACCGCCACTGATGAAATTGAAAATTAACGCATTCCAGACATCTAGTTGTGATTTTGTTTGTGTTCGTCCGTGGAAGGAGGTGATCGCCTTGGGCAACAAATTAACTGCCGCCACAGTTACAGAGAAAAGCATAACAATATCGCTCTGCACAGATACCGTTAAATCTCGTTAATAATTACTCACCGGAAAATTTGAATTTGAGTCAAAATCAAATTACGTCACGCAGCTTCACAAATTATTACAAATTTACTTTTGCTTGAATTCTCCAAACGATGTGTATATATATATATATATATATATATATATATCCCAGAATTGGTGACACAGAAAATAAAGAAACTTGATTGAAAATAAATCTAAATTATTCAAATGATTCAAAATAAATCTAAATTATACCAATTGATAATTTGGACACATTGATAAATTCTTATTTTTGTACTTAGTAAACTGATATACAGTGGCCATGAAAACTTTATACAATTTGCAATATGGAATGAGAACGTCCAGGGTAACCCACCTGAGAGGTGCCGATAAAGAAATGATATAATCCATGATTAAAAATTACCAAAACGTCAAAAAGACATTTTCTCATACATATTATGAAGTTTAGATAAAACTACTGTCAAAGTTTAGATGAAATTTATTTGTGAGGTATACATTAGCAGCCCAGAATTTAATGTTTACTATATTTAAAATATAGGGATATGTGGCACTTGAAATATGCGATGCTTTCACTTTCACATTTAACAATGCATAAACTCATAAATGCAACAGTCTAAAAAGGATGTTTATAAATAAAAATAAAACTATTTGTGACACAAGATTATAACCTCCAAAATCAAGATAATTAAACAATGCAATATAATAAAACTGAAACGACGTATTTGCAATATTTCCAAGAAACTGTCATAAATTGATTTCAAATATTTACAACAAACTAACTTCAAAAAAATATAGCAATGTCTTTACTTACATACAGGGCCATCCCCTAAAACTTTACACACTAATAATGTGTGAAGCATTAAAATAAAGAATCATTGTCCAGCATCTAAAGTGCCTAGCAGAGCCAAGACAGAAGGTTCTCTTGCGTTGGCTCGTCGTAGCATTTCCCTTTGAAGATCGTTGGTCGTAGCATTTCTCTTTTCGATCTTCAAGGGCTCCTCTTCCCATTTCTTTTCTCAGCTATTTTGGGGCCCTAAAACAATATTTGATCACTCAAACAGTAATGAGAATAGTAAATCAAAACATGTTCGAAACTTTGAACATTTCATCAACCAAATTATGAGAATAATTAAAGATAACCCTAAAGTAAAATACAGCATGAAATCAGATTCAGCTGCTGGATGATAATTAGGATCATTTCTATGGCAAAGCTTGAGGCATCCATACTCCTGAAATTTTCCATGAGGCCCAACGTATGGATTATCAGAACTAGTGATGCGCGGGCCATAAAGAACCATTGCTCCTTGTATATCATCACAAGTGAGGTGATGCTTTATTTGTCTAGGGGAAATGAAGCCAAACATGATGGAGCAACTGAGTTTGGAATGATCCAACCCAATCAAATGCCCAATTTCGTGAAGAGCTATAGTCTCAAGATCCATGGCCAAATCATCATCGGTCACCTCCATATTCACGGCCCAAATTTCTTCGCTGTCCGGGTAAAATCGACCATCTTCTGGTGGAAAACTAGAAGCTAGTGTGCCACCAGGGCCGTCAAAGGACCATGGATTTACATACAGGGTATTCCCTCACAGGCGTATCCCCTAAAACTTTACATACAGGGTATTCCCTCACAGGCGTTACATGGACTTTAGATGTCGAATGGTTGACGGCTGACTGGGTTTCCTCAGGTTCAAATTTCTCCTTTCTACTTTTCTCTCTAATTTTGGAATTGCCATATTTATTAGCATATTGCAATTCCTGTGTTTTCTGGCATTCTCTGCAGAACATTGTGCCACTAACCTGACCAGCCAATAGTGCTATTGTCAAAAGGCAGGATATTAACCTGCAAAGCATAATAAATCAAAAAAAAGAAAGTCCCTTCTCTCTCCGTTTGCTTGCTAAAACAAGCCTAACAAATAAAATTAACAAAATCTAAAACATCAAAACCTAATAGCTAAACGAACAAAATCGAATTTTTCCGTGAATTTCAAAAAAAATTCGTCGAAGTTCGGCTTGAAATTCGTGTTCGTCTTCATGTTCATGCTCGCCTTCATGTTCGACTTGAATTTCGGTGAACAAATTCAAATTTGTTCGAATTTGGTTCAAATTCAGCGAATTTCAAACTTCAAGCATTAAGTTTGCCAAACCCAGTGACTATATATATATATATATTTAATGTTCATCCATATAAAACTACCCACATAATAACATATGGAGGTTGAGGGTCATCTCCTCAAACCTCGTCAAGATTTATGTGACCAATTTTCGTTATTTATCATTTCGACTGTACATTTATTTTTGTTTAAGGGTATGATATCCCCAACGCCATCGCCAAAACCCTATACAAGTTTATCAATGTTTATGGTAGAGGGATTGGTCTTGAAACCATTAGTTTTAATTGAAAACCCTACGACAAGCGTACGACTTTTTCCGTTGACAAGCCTACGACTTTAACCCAAAACCCTAGAAACATGTGCAAGCTTCAGACCCTATAATCTCGGACCTGTGCGCACCAATTTATTTGATTTTGCCTTAGACCTATGCAAACCAATCAATTAATAAGATAAAAACAAGATTCTTGGTTATGTCCGAATCAACTAGAGGTCACTTGATTATATAGGCATCTAAGGTGACCAATTTCGTGTTAGGGCCGAATTATCGAAATGTGCATATTTGGGCTTTTCTTCATAGGTACACTATCCCTTATCCAAATTGAGCCCTTCAATGGTCAAAATTGGTCCTCTTGAAAAGAGGAATATAGTGCCATGGTTGGAATGTGTCATTGAGCTTCAAAATTAGCGATCCCTATAAAATGGCGAGAAATCACAACTACATCATGTCATGTGTATAATGTTGCTACTAGGGAAAATTTTAAGGATGGAAAATTATCTGGAAGTTTAAAAAAATTAACGAATCTCACTCGTCCCTAATATGAAAAAATATATAAATTTTATTGATGTATTTATAAAATTATTCAAATTTATAAGGATTTTATATATACACTCTATATAATGTTAGCTATTTATAAGGTAAAATAATTTTATAATGTAAAATTTGGGCGAATCATTTTTATAAAAAATGGAAATTGGAATTTTGTTTTTTGTAAAAATCATGGAAAATTATCAAACGTGCGAATATTAGCCCATAAAATTTTCCATGGTTGTCAAATCATGTCCCATATCTACTCAACTCTATCTATTGAAACATTCTCAAATCTAAATAAGAAGAATCATCGGGGAGCCAAAGATACCACCCTCTCCAATGTTGGAGAAAACATATCAACTTGAAACAATATAATGGAGCACATATCAATCTGAATCTTCATCAGGGGGCACATATCAACCTAGAATCTCACGGGGGAGCTAAAAATATCCACATTTTTTGTCGATATTCTATGACACACATTTTTTTTCATCACGAATCTCTATTATCCTCTCCAACATGGCGACACTCTCTTTAGCTCCTAGTGAATTTTGAGGATGAATGGGAATGATATAGATACAACCTCTATGATGTGGGTATCATGCTCTCAGAGAATAAAGGTTAACTAGCATGGGGTGGAAATTAGTTTGAAGGCAATATTTTGGTTAAAGAGATATGTTCTTATATTTATAAGGGTATAATCTTGGTATTCGTGATCGTTGGTCGAAAAATATGTGGCGATGGGAATCTACACTAAAATTGAAATAATTTATGTGGATTTTTCATCATAATTGAATTCTCACATGGGAGAATCTCTCTACAAGGGGATTCCAAGGGTCAAGGATTTGTCCTATGTGTGAAGGGGTGAATGAAGAGGTGGTCCACCTTTTCTTGGCTTGACGGTTTGTTGTTAATATTTGGAATGAGTGGTGCATATATCCTTTTGATCAGTTCATGTCTCACAAGATGGACTGAGGACCAGAAGGAATATAAATCATTCATATTATACATATTTTGGGGCATTTAGAGTAGAAATGATTTTTATTCCAAAAAATTGTCCTTGATTTGATGCTCACTTGCATGAATATCTTAGCATTATTTCAAGAGATTGGATCATGGTGACCTAATCCACACAAAATAATTAGCGTCCTTAAGGATATTAGGTTGTTTTCACTTGTGGGATGATGTCACAGATTATCCTTGGGAGGTAAACGTGGGTGTGGGGATTATATTATGATGAATATTGGATAGTCTTATCATTCCTTCTAGTTCATGGGAGCTAGAAAAAATATTTGAACATAAATGGTGGCTCTAAGGGGAGTCTTACGGTGTGCATCCTGGATGAAAGTACTCATTTAAAGAGCTAAGGGTAAATCGACTTTTGGGATGCGTTCTTTATTCATTTCCTAACTCAACGCGACTCAACATTCTCCTTGATTTCTCCATTAACCTCCTATTCATCCTTTATGGAAATCCATTATGATAAGGTGTGTATGGATTATTATTCTTCCTTACTATACTTACTTCTTAATGAACTATTAAAATTCATTCCCACAAAATTTTCTACCATTATATGTTATCGAAACCTTAATTTTATTCTTTGTTTTATTTTCCACAAGAGACTTAAACTATTTGAACTTTTCAAGGACTTTAGATTTCTTCATGAGGAAATAAATCCATGTATTACTTGAGAATTTTTCTGTAAATGAGACATTCTACACAGATTTACTCATTGATGGAAAACACATGGATCTACACACATCACTATGCACCAATTGTAATATTCCCTTTGACCTTATAGAAGTAGAGGATAATCTTACCCAATTTTACTTTCCAAACAAATGTTCTTCACAAAAATAAAAATCTAGAGAGTAATTAGAAATATAATTTACCATACAATTATTGTGTAGTACTTGAAGGACCTTATGTCATTTATTTCCTAGTATTTGATACCATATCATAGTCATTTCTCGAGAAGATGCAATTTGTTTTTCATTTTATCACTACACTCTTACGAACAATGGAGTTATTGCACACATAAATAAGAATTCTTCCTAGTAATTTATATATATTTCCAATTTGAAATCCCCTCTATAATGCCATTACTCTTTGAACCATCTTACATGTATACTTTTCAAGCATTACTTTTACACCTGCATCATTCATATTACTTATATAAATCAAGTTTTTGGCTAATCCTAGGATGTGCATAACACCATGGAATTTTCTAATCCTTCCACACATAAGATTCAACTCAAATTTTTCATTTGCAATGATTTTAGTTTTTGAGTCTCCTCCTAAGAAAAAATCACCACCATCAAACCTTTCATATTTTCAAATCAAATCCATGTGAGGATTCATATGAAAGTATGTGCCTAAGCTGACGAGTCAAGCTTCATGATCTACATGTGGTCTTCAATAAGAAAGTATGCATCCCGTACTTTATTTGAGGATATCTTTTCTTCTAAAAAGGATCATCTTAAAATAGCTTCCCTTTGTGAGGAATTTTTGATATACAATACTTCTTGCAATGCTCTTCTTTTCCGCATCTCTAACACATCTTTTTGTAATTTCTTAGATATTTTGATCTTCCTCTAGATTTATATCTCCCACTTGAGGACTTATTTCTATTTTTATGTTTAGGATCATCCTATTACAAATAAGCCATCCCCATTTCATATTTCCATGCTTTTTTTGTCTCATCTTTGCTCGCAACAAGGATGAAATGATTTTATAGAAAATTAAAGTAGTTTTATTACTACTTATGGAAACAACTAGACTATCCCATGAGTTTGGTATAGAAAATTTGAAAACATTGCACTTATCTTCATCTAAAATATTAATATCAATATATAATAGTTTCCTTACCACAATATTGAAGGAATTCATATACTTTGTCACTAAATCTCCAACGTTCATCCTCATGCTATAAGACTTCTTCACAAGAAAAATGTGTTCACTAGTTTCTTCCACACATACAAAGCTTGTAGATTATCCCAAAAAAATATTTTTCAGTCTAGTTCATTATATGCCATTTTATTCTATGCATATATAAAAAACTTGGGATAATCTACGAGATTTGTATAAAATTATATGCCATTTTAGTGGGTGAATTTAATGCTCGAACTTAAAGCAACCAAGCTATTCTTCTAAGCAACCATTCCAACCCCAATCCTCTTTGGTTAGATGAAGACCTTACTCTGTCTAGCCAGTACAAAAGGAGCTCTAAAGACCTCAGGGATAATTTGTTTGGGTTGGAGCTAGCCAAGCTCTGTAGTGCTCAGAATCTCATAATTTGCAACAGTCTAAAGAAGTGACCCAATTTTAGCCAGATGACCTACATCCATGGGCTTGGCAGTAGCGTGGTAGACTATGTTATTTCTGATCTCCCTTTATACAACGAAATAATAAGTTTTGACATCTTATGTGACCACGATCCTGACTTTGATCATATGCCTTTACTCATAACTCTCAATTTTGTCATGCATAGAGATCCCATAGAAGATAATCCTTATAGTCAAAAGAACTTAATCTTTGATAGAAATAAAAATGATCTGTTTCTAAATGAATTAAAAACTAATTTTCTTCCTTTGTCTATTATAGACAACATAGATGACCTCTATCATAATTTTACTACAACCCTCTCATATTCTATTAAAAAGTTCTCAATTTAAGTTTCAAGTAATAAAAGAAATAGCAAAACCAGCCCATGGTATGAAAAAGATTGTAAAAGTGTGAGGAGAGAAATTAAGGAAGCTATTGATGAATCTCTCAAAATTGACAAGATAAAAATCTACAAAGCCCTAACTAAAAGGAAGAAAAGGAAATATATTCATAAAAGACAAGAGAATCTCTTACACCTCTCTAAGGTGGCTCCTAAGAAATTCTGGAGGCAGATTCTAACTAGGAAAACTAAAGATAATAATAAAATTGCTTTACACTATTGGAATTCCTATCTTAAAAATCTTTATGAATCTCGAAATGCTAGGGATTTTGAAACCCTGCTAACAACGAAAGAAGTTTTCTCATTAGAATACATTTATTTTGGGGTTAAACGCCGGGCAAAGGGGAAAGCTAAAGACATTGAAGGTTACTAGGCGGAAATCTTAAAAATGGGAGGTCTTGTCCTCATCCCCCTCATCCACAAGCTTTTAAACCAAGCGGTAAAGCAAGGGTTCCCTAAAACATGGACTCAGAGCCTCATTATCCCTATTTTTAAAAGTGGGGATACAAATAACCCCTCTAATTATCGGACAATTATGATAAACCCTCTCTTAGCCAAGGTATATGGTATTATTTTGGAAAATAAGTTGGCATTTGGCTTGAAAGTGAAGGTAAGCGAGCTAAAGGCCAAGCGGATTTTAGAAGGCAGTACTCAACAAAGGACCACCTCGTTATGCTTAGGATCATTCTGGAGGAATTCCGCAATGATAAATCTGATATCTTCTATTTCTTTGTGGACTTTAGAAACGATTTCGATACGGTTCCTAGAAACAACCCATGCAATAGATTAGAAGAGCTAAATGTTCCTTTCGAACTAAGAGAGACCGCCATAAGGTTATACGAGAATGTAATTTCCCAGTTAAAGAGAAAATAGGGGTGGTCGAAATATATTAAGTGTAATATCGGAGTTAAAAAAGGTTTCCCCTTCTCCCCTATAGTATCTGGGATTTACATCGACAAGCTAGAAGGTTGTTTAGTGGAAGCACGATGTTCTGGCATGATGTTAGCTGGGATAGTCATCATCCTTCTTCTCTATGCTGATGATAATTTTCTTCTCGCAAGGTGCCCATTTGATCTTGATAAGCAACTTAAACTTCTTAAGGATTTCTGCTCTACCATGGGTATGTATGTTAACATTGACAAAAAGAATGTTATGATTATCAAATCCAATAATGACACTTAAGCTAATTTTATATATGAAAATAGTAACTTGGAGGAAGTTTCTTCTTACAAGTACCTAGGAATTCATATTCATCACAAGCTCAATTGGAACTATATCATTCAAAAAAGGATTAATGGGGGGTGGAAAGCTTATTTTGGTCTTGAAAATAATTGTAAAATGATAAACCTCGTAATGTGGGATAGAAAGAAGTTCCACTTTGAAACTTTAGTCACTCCAATTATCTTATATGGATGTGAGGTTTGGGGTTGCAGCATCTCTAGAGAATCTTGGAGAAAGATTGAGCAAATCCAGAAGCATTTTATAACTTATAACCTTAAAATTAAAAGAAATACACCCTATCCTATTCTCCTTATAGAAGTGGGTCTTTCCCCTATTGAGAACCTAGCTATGACTAGGTTTTTGTTGTACAAGCACAAACTCAATAACATAGGAGACCATAGACTTCCTAAGCTAGCTTTAAATTCTAGCCAAAACCACCTAAGGCTTAAACGAGGTTGGTATAAAGATACTAGGGCCTGGTTATACCATTGGGAGATCAACGAGAATGTTGCATTGCAAAACATTAATAACATTAAAAAAAATGTTACTTCTAAGTTCAAAGAAAAAATGTGGTGTGAGAAAGATCTAGCAGCTAAAATAAAATTAAGATATTATAAGGAGGTCATCAACCCCACCCTAGAATATCAAAAGTATCTATTTGTTTTAACTAGCTCAAAGAAGAAAATTAATATAGCCAAGATTAGAACAAACTCTCATGAGCTCCATAGTGAAACAGGTCGTTGGACAGTTCCTAAAACACCATGGATGGAAAGGATCTGTCATCTCTGTGAGAATATGAACATCGAGGATGAAAATCACTTCCTCTTAGAGTTCCCCACGTACAACCACATTAGAGCTCAATTTCATAATATTTGTTGCAATACTGACCTTCCTAACCTTTTAAGATGTCAAAATTATAGTGAGCTTGGGAGGCTTCTCTCCAAGCATTTTGAGCATAGGAATAAAATCTTAAATCAAACTAAATAACTCTTTTCTTTCGGTCTGATAGACAAAAAATTTCTCTCAGTGGATGTTAAGCACCACCATCATCATCAAAAAGCTTCCCCATGGATTTAAAATAATAGTGGCTTTTGTATATGGGATACAACATAGTTTCCGTGTTTATCAAAATAGGTTATTTTTGGTAAGAAAATTCAACCCAATCATTGGGTTATTTTGAATTCATCTTCAAGAAAAATCCCATTCCAAATCTATGTGTACAAGGAAAACTCTATATTTTCAATGGTGTAAATTTAATGTCCCTATAAGTCATCATTGTTCATTCATTTAGATCAAAAACATTTATTACTCATTTTTGTAGAAATCAAGTAATATTTTTGGAATACACATATTTAGATTTAAGACATTCAAATGTGATAAGATATTTTTTGGAAGAAGTTTTTTTATAGGATTTCCTTTCTCTTCGATGGAATATGTTAATATTTAAGATATTCAAATCTAATCAGATATTTTTTCGAAGAAAAATATTATAGGATTTCCTTTTTATTCCCTAGAATATGATTTATGAGCTCTACTTCAGCTAGATGCAATGATTTTTATAAGTGAAATAATTAATAACTACAATACACATTCTATATTTGAGACATTCAATTTTGATGGGATATTTTTTCGAAGAAAAATCTTATAGGATTTCCTTTCTCTTCCCTATAATATGAGCTATGATCTCTACTTAAACTAGATGAATTGAGTTTTATAAGTGAAATAATGAATAACTACAATGCTATTAACAATTACCCAAATTTTCCAATTAAACTTATATAGGATATGTATATATCTATAATATTTGCTTGAAAATTTTGGGTGGGTGTGCTTAAACCAAAAAGGGAATTCATAATGATGGCAGTTTGAGAGTAAAACCCAATAAAATAATTTAATATCTGCCCATGTTGGATATTGAACATTTTCTTGATTGAATTTTCATTGCCTTCGAAAAGAAAAAATTGCATGGTTTATGTAGAAATATATTTACATGTGGACATAAGTAGAATTCAATTTACATGTAAATGAATTTTTACAAAAACCTCACATTTTTTTCTTTTCCATATCAACAAAAATTTAGTCAAGAAAACGTTCATTATGCCACATGGGTGGTATTAATATTATTAGTGGGTTATAATCTTAGAAATCCATGACTATGAATTCCCTTCTTGGTCCAAGCAATTCCAACCAAAAATTTCAAGAAAATATTATAAATATATGCATATCTTATAGAAGTGAAAGAACTGGGTAATCTCTAATAGTACTTATTGTAGTCAATTATTTACTAACATTTATATAAACAACCATTCTTCTTCATCATAGGACTAGAAGCAACATATAATAATACTAAATTTGCAAGCATTCCTATGTGTCTAATATTCTTGTTGATTACCAATGTTGAGGAAAAAATTTGGTCTAATTTCCCTTATTTTCTTGATGCAATATCATTTAATAATTAAATGATACAATGTATCTGTGATCTTATTTCCTTGATCCAGTATCCTTTAATAATGAAAGGATGCCACATATCCATGGGAGAATCGTAATCATATTTTTTTTCATTACAAATCTTAGTACGCATCTCTGCGCGATATCTTAATCATATCTTATCATTAAAAATCTTAGCAAATATTTCACTAAGTTGTCATTTTGAGATTTATTTAGAATAAAATTTTGTTGGAAAATTGGGATGCTACTCACATTTTATGAACGAAATTTCCCCGGTAAATGCATAACTTGGGGGATTTGAACCATGCATTTGTTAGCACTAAATTAACCCTTATGTCCAACAACGTGACAGAAATAATTATTTAGTTCTTTTGGTTATGTATCTCATTTCATAAACTTCAGTGGAATACCATGTGAAATCCTGAGCATGAAAGTGATTATTAAGATAATTAATCAAGACCAAACACATATTTTCTTAGTGGAAACCATAAAATGTTGACATCAAATCTCTTTTTGCTCATTCCATAGGAGAAATATTATAATCCCAACTTGTTTGTTTTATATTATCTGTTATTATAATCTCAATATTTGAGCCAATACTTTATGAATATTTTCTCAGTGATAATATTGCACACTCACATCAAAAAATATTATTTCTCCAAAGCATTTCTTCCAATTCATTATGTTATTGTCATGGAAAGAAAATATGAAATCATTATATCCAATGCGTACATAAATTGCAACTTTCATAATTCAAAATGCCATTTTCTTCAACGTTTCTTTCAATATGTCACATTTGCAAGTAATGGATATGAAACTAAAATATGGTTAGTTTTTCAATGTACCATAAAATAAAACTATGTTTAGACATTTCCATAACAAAAACATGCGTATGTTGCATTTCAAATTGATGTAGAGAGTGAGTCATGACGTGTCTACTACAATGCCGATATGTACAACAATCGTGTGTCATTTTATGAACAATTTAGATTCCCTCGCAATGTTTTTGTTAAAACATGACACATAAAAAAATCTAGCAAGAGATAAAAAGTAATAAACAAGGAATAATTATCTAATTTTATCCTTATTAGCATTATATGTTCTACAAAGTGTGGCTATAGTCGTACAAAAAAAACACACATCCAATGTCTCAATTCAAAGAGAAAGAGAGTCATGGCTTTGGTCACAATATTAGGATCCAAATTGTTATAAATAAGACATGTATTTTGAAGTTTAATAAAAAAACTTATAGCAACTCCATAAATGAAGAGGATCCTTTAGAAAGAATGGGGATCTTGAGAGGAAATAGAGCCAAATAAAAGGATATCATCAACAAAAATGTAATGCAATAAAGTCTCTGGTGGAGATTTTTTTGATATTTTTCAAACAACTAATCTACCTCACCTAAATAATAATCTCGTCGAGACAGTCCACCACCAACACACAAAGAAAAAGTGATAAATGATGTCCCTTTCTTAGATCATGAGATTCATGAAAAATTCTTGATAAAACCCCATAAATTAAAATAATGAAAGATATGAAGCTCATTATTACATTAAAACACTATTATTTTAGAAAAATTAAAATATATGTGAAATAAGTTAATATTATCATCTCTTTCATATAAAAATAGAAGTTTAAACTTAAATATATGACCACAATTATTCATTTGTTAACAAGTAACAAAATATAGTCTCTCTTACACATGTATAATAAACAAAAGGTAAAAATAGATATATACAAGTTTTTCTTATAAAAATAATCTAGAATAAATCGAAAATTGTTATATTTAAACTTATGTTAAAATTCATATGGTTCCATTCTATCTTATTTCATTTAAGTTTTTTTTTTCTAAGTTAAACTACTTCTACTATATCACATAGAATAGAAAATTACACATCTCTTCCTGTGGATTTGATGAGTGCAATCGAGAGGGAAGTTTCAATACATTTCCACCAGAAGTTGGATTACCCCTGTTGGAAACCAGTCCTTAGAAACCAGAGAGTAACTACTACCCGAAGCGGGAAACCAACAGATTTAGTTACCAAAATAAAACACGAGTCATAGAGTAGACAATTCCAAAACATGAGCATGCTAGCAAGAATTTAAAAACTGAACCTAAGGTGAACTTGCATTATTTTTTCTAGAGGTGGGAACTTCTATGTTTCCAGAGTTATCACTGGAATATTTTCTATCACTGGAGGCGCTTTGCACTGGGAGAGAATTCATCTTATGGGGGATAAAAGCAGGCTCGGGACGAATGGTAGATTTACGTGGCCTCTTCTTGCTGCAGTAGATGGAGGGAGTCAAAGCAGGAGTAAGGAGCTACAGAGAGAGCTGGGCATTCAAGTTGACAGGGGGGGTTCCTATCATGCTCATTCCATCCAATAGAAAGGTTCAGGTCACGACCTTGGGAGAGTGAAAGCGGAGGACGGGAAGGCTTCCCATGCCCCCCATCTCTTCTGCACCTCATTTTGTGGTGTCAAGGTTAATTATCCAAGGAGCTGAGTTACAAGACCAGGAGGAGGCCGTAGAAAACAAAGAGAAGAACAGCTTCCTAATGGAAGGCTGAGGTTGGTCGAATAAGGACCGTGCACTAGAGGCGGAGGGAAATCAATAGAAAAATGCACCGAGAGCATGCAGAAGGGCTGAAGTAAGGACGAGAGGGCCAAGGTGATGGGCTTAATGGCCATGGCAAGCGACCTTAATGAGTTGCAGAGTTGGTATGTCTAGGAGAAGGTGGCAGAGATCAAGTTAATGGCTCCCTCATGCCAACATTTATCATGGTCCTTATTTCCATATGCGGTCGCGTGGAGCAGCCAAGTGTCTCTCCACATGGCTGCCTAGTGGCACACTGAATCACTAGTGGGCACCCGCATCTGGGGGGAGCAGATATTTGTGCACCAGTAGAGTTCATTCATGTTTGAGTGCTTCATCATCCAAGGAGGAGAGAATGCTAGAGCTGAGAGGAGAATTGTGTGAGACTCCCTTGTTGGCTAATAGGTCAGCAACCTTATTGGCCATTCTTCTAATGTGCTTGAAGTCGATTGCTGAGAGGTTGTGAATCCAATGTTTCAGGAGTGTGATGCGAGTTTCAAGGCACCAGCTCTTCAGAAAATTTGTGGTAGAAGATCCATCTTGAAGGTGTGTGACCATTTCAATGATGATTTGGGAGTTGCCTTCAATTGCCAAGGGGAAGAAATTATTTTCCTGAGCTAGTATGAGCCCTTGGAACATGCCCTAAAGCTCTGCAGAGTTGTTGGTGTCCCATCCTAAAGAACCAAAGAAGATCATTAACACGTTCCCATCATAATTTCTGAAAACTCCACCGAACCCAGCATCTCCCGGGTTCCATTTGGATGCCCTATCAAAATTGAGATTGAAGAGCTCGGGCGGAGGAGGAGACCAAGAACAAGCGGAGTAGGGGGAATGGTTTGAAGGGGGCTCTGAGATCAAGAAAGAGTGGAGCATGAGATTCCAGTTAGCCCAAATGATTTTTTCCCCTGGATGAGTGGGGAGATCAAAGTCCTGCCATCGTTGGAGGGCCAAGGCTTCTTGAATATTGTTTCAGATGGAGTTTCAAAGGATGTTAAGAGGGGTGCTAAAATCCCTAAAGATTACATGATTTCATTCTTTCCAGATAGTCTACAGGATGTGCCCAGGGAGGATGGTCCAAAGGGCATTAAGAATGTCACAGAGGTAAGGAGTGGTATCCTAGCAGCGAATGGTGTTGAGTATGTTTCCTAGAATTTTATTTGACCGTCTGCTTAGCTGCACTTCCTTGTCCGAAAGAGTAATGGCGAGGGTGCACTCATTGAAGAAGTGCTCACTGGTTTCTTTCTTAATTCCACAATTAGGGCATCGGGAGGGGCCAAAAAACCCCTTCCCACAAATATTATCCCAAGGGAGGATTCACCTTTTGCTGAGGAGCCAAAGAAAAGTATAAATCTTAGGCCATATTCTGGAATGCCAGATTTTATCCCAAATGATATCTTGTTGATCAGGGAGGTTGGGGAGGAGAAACCGATAGGCTTCTTTGATAGATAATGTCCCCATTGAGGTGTAACCCCACTGAATGATGTCATCCCCATCTGCTCGACGGATTCTTCATTTATCTAGTTCCTGCTTGATGTCATTTATGAGACGAAAACTGTGATGCTCCTAGAATTGGTCTCCCAAGAGACACTGGCGAAATTTGGGAGGGATCTGCATGTTTCTTTGTGATTCCCAAAATCGATTGATCCGAGGTTGGTTTTCATGCACTAGGATGCCCTGCCAATCAAATTTGGGGAATAGTATGACCAATTTGGGCATTTGTTGCCAGGAATCATTCCAGGAATTGGCTTGATTTCCTGACCTCACTTCCCAAAATCTATGGTCTCTTACTAGAGCTCTGTGCTGCTTAGCTGCCTTCTAGATGAGAGACATGTCCTTCTCAGCATCAAAGCGAATGAGATCTCTGATTGGCCAATTTTTAGCATAATTGGAGATCCAAAGTTGAGCCGAAGGGATTTCTAGATTTTAGATCCACTGCCACCAGATTGTTTCTCCCATGAATTCATTACTATGATGAGGATCTCTCAGGCGTAGGCCACCTAAGATTTTTGGGGCACATACATCTTTCCAGTTGACTGGTGCCCATTTCCTCTTATCCTTATTTCTTCCCCAGAGGAAATTGTGATGAAGATTTATAATAGCTTTGCACACCCATTTAGGAGCAACAAGCATTGAAGAAAGGTACAAAGGCATGGATTGGAGAACAGATTTTAATAGGATGAGGCGACCAGCAAGATTGAGGGCACGATGGGTCCAAAGAGAAACGTGGTCTCCAGTCTGTCAAAAAAATCTTTCTAGGAGGCATGCTTAATGGTAGAATCAGTGAGGGGAGTGCCCAGATACTTGGAGGGAAGGGAGGAGATTGAGAATACCAGAATGCGAGCAATATTGCGTTGAGTGAGGAGAGGGGTATTGAAGAAGAAGATCTGGGATTTTGTCTTGTTAATGGAAATTCCAACAGGCAGGGAGAAGCAGTCCAGAATGGTCTTAAAGGAGGTGTATTCTTGCATAGAGGGGTGACCAAAGAGCATTTTATCATCGACGAAATGCTGGTGGGTAATAGGAAGACGAGGGTGAAGGTAGAGCCCTTTAATGGATCTCTATATGAGATGGGATTTGATGAGCCTAATTAAGCCTTCTGCCATCGGGACAAAGAGAAAGGGAGATAGAGGATCCCCTTGATGGATTCCTCTGGAAGGAGAGAAGGGTGTTGAAGGGAATCCATTGAGAAGAATGGAATATATCTAGGAAGTGATGAGGCTCATTATCCATTGGATACAATTTTGATTGAATCAAAGGCTGTCAGCATTTTTTGAATATAAACCCAGCTAAGTTTATCGAAGGCCTTTGAAAGGTTGACCTTTAGGAGCATACCTAGAATCTTGCAGGTATTCAAGGAATGCACGACCTCATGGGTGAGAATGATGTCGTCGAGTATATGTCTTCCTTAAACTTAGCCAGCTTTCTCCTGAGAGATGAGAAGGGGTAGCAGAGGCTTTAGGCAGTTATCGATCACCTTGGAGACTAACTTATATAGAAAATTGTAGAGGGCTATTGGTCTGTATATGCTAGGAGTCATCGCCTGCTCCTCCTTGGGAATGAGAGAGATGAAGGTGGCATTGAAAGCTAGGAGCATCCAATTCATTGATCTATATTCTTCTACCATTTCCCAGATTTCAGTCTTGAGATCTTCCCATAAAAAGTGGAAGAAGTTAGTGGTAAATCCGTCCAACCCGGGGGCTTCGCCTGCTTTGAGTTGAGCCATAGCTTGATCCACTTCATGCATTTGAACTAGTCTGAGCAGAATTTGGTTGTGATCCACCGTGATCGTGGAAGGGATGCACTAAATGATGTTTTTGATGGCTTCCTGGCGGTCCAAATGAGGCTCCGTTAGAGTCTCCTTGAAGTGATTGAGAAGTTCTTGTTCAATCTCCTCATGCATTTCCAGGTTGTTACCTTGATAATTTTTTAAGATGGAGATTCGATTGACCATTCTTCTCTGAATGGTAGATTAATGGAATAATTTTGTGTTGTTTTCTCCTTATTTGAGCCATCGAATTCTGGATTTTTGTTTCCAGAGAATCTCCTCCTGCACTTATTTTTCCTCGATTTTGTTCTTGAGCTACTTCTCCTGTCTGTCCAGCTCCTCTATGCATCTAGCTTTTATGAGCCTTTGTTCAAGGTCAACCATTCTTGCTTCCAGATCTCTCCGGCTTCTAAAATGTTGCCAAAGGTATGCTGGTTCCAATGCTTTAATCTAGCTTTGATGATCTTGAGTTTTTCCTGAACTTTGTACATGTGAGAGCCTTCATGTGGAATGATGTTGCACTACCATTCGACTACCATCTCTTTGAATCCTGGGTGGGGTAGCCAAAATTGTTCAAACTGAAATGGTTTGCAGAGGCCTCTACCTAGTCTCTCCCATTGCAATTGAATGGGCCAATGATCGGATCCAGTTGCACGGAGGATGGTGGAGAAGATATCTCCCCTCGCATGGATGATAGTATCATAAGTGAGGAAGTGATCTAGTTTGGAAGCAATATGTTGGGAACCACTCCTGCAATTTTTCCAAGTGTGGATACCATTAATGGTGGGGACATCAGTTAGATGATTATGGAGTATAAAGTCTTTGAACTTTAGGCTCTCGGCTTCCACGTGCATGTGTCCCGCGTGCTTTTCTCTGAGGCTGGTGATCATGTTGAAGTCACCTCATAGGATCCAGAAGGGGTGGGATTTCTGATCAGAGAGGGAATCCATGTCATGTAATAGCTGGATTTTTCGAGCAGAAATTTGGGGGAAGTAGACATTGGTGAGGAGGCCCTTTATACTGGTACAAATGTGATGGAAAGTGGATTGAATGAAGTTTCAGGAGGCTTGGTGATCGGAGAGGGAGATGAGGGCTGGATTCTAGGCAATGGCAAGCCCCCCAGAGGCCCTAATCGTGGTGACAAATATGGTATTACAGCCAGTCCAAAGCGAGGATAGAATAGAGTGAAAGGTGGAGCTAGAGCATTTGGTTTCTTACATAAAGAAGATGGATGGATTATCACGCCTTATACGATTTTTTATCATACGTAACTTTGAGGGGATGTTGATCCCTCGGATATTCCAGGAGGTGAGCTTCATCACGTATGAGTTTGATTCAAAGATTTGAATAACATTTTCAGCTTTGGGTATTTGTCGGATTCAACGAGCTGATCCCCTAGGATTATCAATCTTTCTAGGTTTGTCGGCCTTCCTCATTTCCTTGATTCCCCGATGATATTCATAGTTTCCCTTCGAATATATTACCCTTGGATCCCTAATTTTGTGCTTATTTTTATCAATTGGGATTTAATAAGTGCTTCCTCCAAGCTGTTGATCTGTCTTGCAGGGATAGTGTGATATTCCTTGGATTTGCAAGCTTTTTCCAGCCCTATAAGATCCAGATCCCCAAAGTCGATGGTTTCTAGTTCCTCGTCCATGTAGGAGATGGGAGTCGGAGATTTTCCATCTTCTAGGGTAATGGCTTGACTAGGGGTGGACTGAGGGTCGATTTCCATGTCAGATCTAAGCTAGAGGGCCAAAGCCTGAGACTAAGTGATGACAGGGTTTGTGATCTCAAGTTTCTTATTCTTCTGATTGGCTTCCTGTGGCTTGTGATGCGCCATGAGGTCAGGCAATGGGATATTGAGGGGAGGTATGGATCCAAAAGCAGGGGAGGGATTGGGGGTGGCTTCCCGGGAAACTAAGGGCTGGTTCCTTTCCGAGTCAAGGTTGGCTAGGAGGTGGAAACTATTACTGGTGGAGGGATGCGAGGGGCCAGGGGTGTTGGAGCTCTTCTTTTCATGCCGTTTTCAGGGGGGGAATTTGGTAAAACCATCTAGATCTAGGGAGGCAGGGTTTCCAGAGGGCTTGGGCGGAGAGTTCAGAGGAGAATCTCTGAACAGGTGGCCATGCATATGACATTTACGACAGCGGAAGGGAACATGCTCATAATCAATAGATTGAATCCATTCAAATTTTAAATGCCATAGACTTACCGAATCAGGGAGAACTTTTGCGAGATGCATGTAGATGCATATGTGGGCATAGATAGTGTATCTATTGTGTTTGGTTTATTCTGTGATTTTGATGAAGGATCCCAGGCTGTTGCCGATTTCTTTGAGGGTTATTTCTTCCCAATATTCTTGTGGTAGAGAATAGAGGTGGATCCACACCAGTGCCCAGTTAAGGTATTCTTTATCAGGGTTGAAGTGCTCTACCCAATCTCGAAGAAACAACCTCGCTGTGTTGAAGAAGTAAAGCCCTCCATCCATGACCTGATTCTTATCTTCGAGGTAGGTAAAAATGATGTTAAAGAAGCGTTTAAGGCTGAGCTGAAGAGTTACTTAGCCCTTTCGCTTCCATTTGGCATTGATCCATCCATATAGGGCTTTTTCAGTCGGAAAAAACCCGATGAACTTTCCTATTAGGGGATGATCATGCATATACTGAATTCTGTTGTTGATTTTTTTAGCATCGAAATGGATCTCAGACCTCTTGGGCTTGATTCGGATGCAGGTGGAGGAATTCACTATGTGCGCAGCCTTGGCAGTAGCCTCCTCTTGGGCTTGATTTAGAAGGTTTTCCCTAGTCTTAGCAGCATTAGACTGCTTTTCCTGGGTTGATGCAGAAGTGTCAGATTTGATTGGGATGGTAGAGTCGCCAGAGCCTCCAGAAATAGGGGGGTAACAGAATCACCCCCCCCCCCCCCAACGTTTGCCATGCTGATGGAAAGTTTCAGACATGAACATCATGATCAATCCGGTGGTAGGGGTTGATCAAGAACCTTGACAACACCCACTACAGGGGCGCAAAATAAACCCTAGGTTTTTAGGCCATGGCTCAACTAAGCTGTCAGATTTCTTTTGCTCTCGTCGTTTTCCTATTTTCAGTAGTATATCTTGATAGCATATTACTATTAATAATCTTATTTCATTTAAGTTTAAATTCATATATTTAGACATATATTTATACTTCTCTATTTACAAGTCTCCTTTAGAAAAATATGATATAATTTCATAATTTCATAAGAGTTTTTTAACTAAAATTAAATATTTTTATATTTTTAAAATTTTTCTCCAAGAATGTAAAATAATTCACAATATAAATAAATACAATAATTAAAACTATATGTTTTGTAAAATAAGAAATTTTAAATCAATAATTTAAATAAATATAATAATTAAAAATATATATATTTATAAAATAATATACATCTAAAACAAATAATTAATATATTAATATATATACCAAAAAATAACTTCTAAGAGAAATCAACCCAACTTCTATACTTCAAACCAAACATTATCCAATGATTAGAAGAAAAACATCCCAAACATGGTTGTTGTGATTAGGAAAAAAGCATCCCAACTATATCATAAGGGGATGTTCGAGAATTCAAATCTTGTGTGTACTAACGATGAAATAATGGCACGATGACACATTCAATGCAATATAGAATGTGAAGTTACAATGTTGAAATTGGGAACTAAATTAGCAGGGGGTCTTTTTATTGGTAAATATTAAATAGTATGTAGTAAGTTAATTAGTAACTTAGAAGAAAAGTTTGGTGGAGAAACTCAAGGGATGCTTCTCCACATTTATGAAATACATTTCCAATAAATGTGCATAACCAAGGGGATTTGAACCATGAATTTGATGGCACTAAATTAACCATATTTCCAACAACATTGACAACAAAAAAATTAGTTGATTCCTTTGGTTCTTAAGATCTCATTTATATCTAAGCAGAATACCATGTGAAATCACAAATATTAAAGTGATTATTAAGATAAATAATGAGGACCAAACACATATTTTCTTAGTGGAAACCATAAAATGTTGACATCAAATATAATTTTGCTCATGCAATAGGAGAAATATTATAATTCCAACTTGTTTTTTTTCTATTATATGTTATTATAATATCAACATTTAAACCAATACCTTATCAATATTTTCTCGGTGATAACATTAAGTATGTTTCATTTGAAATTGATGTAGAGAGTGAGTCATGGCATGTCTACTACAATGTTGATATGTACAATAATCATGTGTCATTTTATCATCAATTTAGATTCCCTTCCTAAATCTTTTTATTAAAACATGAAACACAAACTAATATAGCAAGAGATAAAAAGTAAGAAACAAGGAATACTTATAATCTAATTTTATCATTATTAGCACTATATGGTTTACAAAGTGTGGCTATAGTCGTATAAAAAGAAAAACACATATCCAACATTTGAATTCAAAGAGAAAGAGAGTCATGGCTTTGGCCAAAATATTAGGATCAAAATGGTTATAAATAAGACATGACTTTTGTAGTTTAATAAAAAAACTTATAGCAATTCCATAAATGAAGAGGATCCTTTAGAAATAATGGGGATCTTGAGAGGAAATAGAGCCAAATAAAAGGATATCATCAACAAAAATGTAATGCAATAAAGTCTCTGGTAGAAAATTTTTGATATTTTTCAAACAACCAATCTACCTCACCTAAGTAATAATCTTGATGAGACAATCCACCACCAATAGACAAAGAAAAAGTGATAAAGAACGTCCATTTCTTAGATCACAAGATGCATGAATTTTCTTTTGATAAAACCCCATAAATTAAAAGAATAAAAAATATGGAGCTCATTATTACATTAAAACACTATTCTTTTAGAAAAAATAAAATATATGTGAAATAAGTTAATATTATCATCTTTCATATAAAAAAAAGTTTAAACTTAAATATATGATTGTAATTATTCAATTGTTAACGAGTAACAAAATATAGTCTCTCTTACACATGTATAATAAACAAAACGTAAAAATAGATATATACAAGTTTTTATTATAAAAATAATCTAAAATAAATAGAAAATTCTTATATTTATACTTACTTTAAAATTTATATGGTTCCATTCTATCCTATTTCATTTAAGTTGAAATTCATGTATTTAGACATATATTCATACTTCTCTAGTTACAAGTCTCCTTTAGAAAATATGATATAATTTCGTAATTTCAAAGGAGTTTTTTTAACTAAAATTAAATATTTTTATATTTTTAAAATTTTTAGTTAAGAATGTAAACTAATTCATAATATGAATAAACACAATAATTAAAAATATATATTTTGTAAAATAAGAAATTTTTAATTAATAATTTAAATAAATATAATAAATAAAAATATATATTTATAAAATAATATACATCCAAACAAAATAATTAATATATTAATATATATATTAAAAAATAACTTCCGAAAGAAATGAACCGAACTTCTATACTTCAAACCAAACATTATCCGATGATTAGAAGAAAAGCATCCCAAACATGGTCGTTGTGATTAGGAAAAATTCATCCCAACCATATCATAAGGGGACGTGTTCGAGAATTCAAAGCTTGTGTGTACTAATGATGAAATAATGGCACGATGACAGATCCAACACGATACAGAACGTGAGGTTACAATGTTGAAATTGGGAGCTAAATTAGTAGGGGGTCTTTTTATTGGTAAATATTAAGTAGTATGTAGTAAGTTAATTATTTATATAGTATCTTGTTTTTGGATGATAATGAAGGCTATTGTTTAACTCAGCTATGTTTTCTTCGGAAACAATAGAAATTTCAACACAATCTTGAGAAATTTGGGTTGAAATTTTTAGAAATCCTAGTTAGAGTTGTCAAACTTCAAGATTTTCGGTGCCCCGGGTTTCTTGATGGTGTTAAGTCCATTTCCGTCATAAAAAAAATGGCTCAAATGCTCCAAGGATTGGATTTCTTCTAAAATTTCTGATCGGATTCTCATGAATCCATGTAAAATTAGGGCCTACTTAGATCTAATTTGTTCGTTAGATCATGAGATGGATGAAAAAAGTTTGATAAAGTCCCGTATATTAAAAAAATGAAAAATATGGAGTTGATACATCCCATTATCCAATTATGATACTTAGATTTAATCCAATCTAGATAAAGATAACACGTAGAAAATTCCAACTTACATGATCATAGGTCTTGAAAAATCAAATTTTAGGGTTGTCCCCTTTTTCTTAGAAATTTTAATGGAATGATTTATTTCCTACACCAAAGCCACTACATCACGAATCTATCTATGTTGAAGAAATCCAAATTGTTCCTTCCGAATAATTTTGAGCAATGGTTTTTGTTTATTAGTTTGTAGATAAAATTACAATGCAAAATAGGGAGAAAATCCTCAAAAGTCCACATGATTTGCTTCTTTGTAATAAGAGGAATAAAGGTGGAATTCAAAGCCCCTATAAATCTCCATAACCATAATCTCCATGACCATTTGGATTCCTTGACCACCTTTAAGAGGTTGCCTTTGAAGGATTTAGAGAATTCCAAATAGAAATCTACAACCTTGGGATTTTACCATTTTTCATGAAAGAGAGAGTGTCAAGAACCTCATGTTTAGAAGTATCATGTGTTACGAAATCATTCATTTCATCTATTATCAATATTTGGTACATGTTTATAACTTGAAGAACCTCATGAGTAGGGCATGGGGACATCCAGCTTAAGGGCGCCCAAACACCCCACTTTTGGAGAAATGTGTCACCCTGAATGGGGAGATATTTCTCATGAATTTTCTTGAGTTTCTGGAAAAGGTGACATGGGAAAATATTTCCCCAAATGTCCCTTTCCCTCGAAGGATGAGAAACATGGGGGAATGGACCCCACTCTTTGGGATGAGTCTGTATGGAAAAATAGTCCTAGTAAGGTCATAAATTTGATACAAGACGTAGATTTCAAGGTAATGTTATTCAAAAGAAGGAAAAGTGGGAAGGGTTTGGTTGAATGATCTCTTCAAAGAATGTATTTTTTAGTTTCCATGATTCCAAAAGGAGATATTGTTTATATTAATAAGAGGAAAGACTTGAATTATATTTTTGAAAGATTAGATAGGTTTTTGGTACAAGAGATTCTTCTTATGTAATGTTTTCCTTGCATAATATTGATGGTAATAGTCCACGTACTTTTCCTTAACTTTTCAAGTTTAGAATATTTTGTAAACCAATATAAAAGTGCTTGTTTTTTTTTTTCTAAAATTTTCAATTCAAAAAGAAAAAGCTCATTATTAAAAGAATTTTAGATTTCAAATAATTTTAAAATAAAATATAAACCATAAATTACATACTTTTATGCTAAATTTTATTATATGTAATATAATATTTAAATTATTATTATATTTAAAGCATTCTTCATTTAAAAAATTTAATATATATTTGAAAGAAATTCATGTTGTAGTTTCCCTTGAAACATTAGTAATAGTGAATATGAGAGACACAAACATATTGTTCTCTTTTCCTTTCTATCCAACTTGTTCCATTATTTTGTTGACATATGTGTTGGTGCACTACTTAGGTCCGTACGGATCCACTTATCCATTTCCAACAACAAATATTCCAATTTGAACTTAGATAGCTCAAAGCTCTTCCAATGAATTTCTCCATCCTCTCTTTGAATTTCTCACCATTTCTGCTTCACCATAATAATCACTTCCATAGATGCCCCACTATAATAAGGTCTACCACATGTCGGAGCCAAACCCTAGCCACAAAGGTGTCCCCTTAAATCCAAAATTGTTTTGATTCTAAATTTATGCTTTAAACTTGTACAGGAATTTAAAATTTACACATAAGCATAGATATGTTATCCTTGCAACCTAAAACTGGGAAAATGAATGATACTTTTTAATATATATACTCTTTTACACAATATTTTAATACAATATATATCTGGTGGTGTCCATGAATTGTCAATATATTTACTCATCATTAGAATACAATCAAAATTAATTCATAAAAACTATAAAACCATGGAAAAAACCACCATGCATGCAAAACCACTTTTAACAAAAAATTCCTATCAAACATTATAAAAGGGGGATGTAAAAGATTTATGAAAAAAATACCTTCAGGGGGTGCTACCCTCAAACGGTGAAAAAAGGGGGAGTTGTCACCCTCTTACTATGCATTACACAATTTACAACGTGTGGTATAGTCATGCAAATAATATAACACATGACCAACATTTGTGTTCAAAAGGAAAGAGAGTTGTTGCTTTGATCAAAATAGCAGGATCCAAAATATTATCAATAAGACATCACTTCTTAAGATTAATAATAATACTTGTAGCATCTTCGTAAAATAAGAAGATCCTTCTGAAATAATGATGATGATCTTGAGAGGGACTAGAACGAAATAAAAAAAGGATGCCATCAATGAATATGAGATGAAATAAAGTAATTTCTAGAGGGATTTTGATAGTTTTTAAAGAGCCAATTTTCGTTTACTGAGCAATAATATTTCTAAGACATTTGATCACCAACATAAAAGTAAAAGGTGGTAGAGGACATACCTTCTTTAGATCATGAGATGGATGTAAAAACTTTGATAAAGTCCCATATATAAAAACAATGAAAAATATGGAGCTGATACATTCCATTATCCAATTTATCATACTTATATGTAATCTAATCTAAATAAGGATAACGCATAGAAAATTCCAACTTAGATGATCATAGGTCTTTGAAAAATCAAATTTTAGGGTTGTCTCATTTTTCTTAGCAATTTTAATGGAATGATTTATTTCGTAGAGCAAAGCCACTACATCATGAATCTATCTATGTTGAAGAAATCCAAATTGTTCCTTCCAAATAATTTTGAGCAATGTTTTTTTGTTATTAGTTTGTAGATAAAATTACAACGCAAAATGGGGAGAAAATCCTCAAAATTTCACATGATTTGCTTCTTTGTAATAAGAATAATAAAGGTGTAATTCAAAGCCCCTATAACTCTCCATAACCATACTCTCCATAAATCATTTGGATACATTGACCATCTTTAAGAGGTTACCTTTGAAGAATTCAGAGGATCCCAAATAGAACTCTACTATCAAACTATCGAGCCTTGGGATTTTACCATTTTTTATGAAAGAGAGTGTCAAGAACCTCATCTTTAGGAATATCCTCCATTACAACATCATTCATTTAATCTATTATCAATCTAGGGGACATATTTATAATTTGAAGAACCTCATGGATAAAGGCACCCAAAGACCCCACTTTTTGAGAAATGTGTCACCCACAATGGGGGAATGCTTCTCATGCATTTTATTGAGTTTCTCAAAAGGGGGACATGGGGAAATATTTCCCCAAATGTCCCTTTCCCTCAAAGGATGAGAAACATGGGGAATGGCTCCCACTCTTTGGGATGCATCCCCATGGAAGGATAGTTCTAGTAACGTCATAAGTTTGATACAAGATGTATATTTCAAGATAACCTTATTCAAAAGAAGGAAAAATGGGAAGGATTTGGCCTAATGATCTCTTTAAAATGGTACTTTTTCCTTTCAACTATTCCAAAAGATGATTTTGTTTCAATTAATAGAAAGAGAGACTTGAATTATATTTTTGAAAGATTACATAGGTTTTTGATACAAGAGATTCTTCTTATACAATGTTTTCCTCACATAATATTGATGGTAATAGTCCATGTACTTTTCCTTAACTTTTCAAGTTTAGAATATTTTGTAAACCAATATAAAAGTGCTTGGTTTTTTTTTTCTAAATCTTTCAATTAAAAAAGAAAAAGCTCATTATTAAAAGAGTTTTAGATTTCAAATAATTTTAAAATAAAATATAAACCATAAATTACATACTCTTATGCTAAATTTTATTATATATAATATAATATTTAAATTATTATTATATTTAAAACATTCTTCATTTAAAAAATTTAATATATATTTGAAAGAAATTGATGTTATTATTTTCCATAAAAAATAAAAAATTAAATTAGAATTATTCACCCCTTGACTACTAACAAATAGTCTATAAATATATGTAAAATAAAACATCATAACAAATTTAAGACAAAAAAAAAATTCATCCAGATTATATTAATTAATGAATTCTTATTTTTATACTTATTCATGTCATTAAGTTTGGACTACCAACCAAATAGCATATATAGAGTATATAATTTATCAAATTTTATAAATTCTTATTTTTATATTTATTAGTGGTGTTATTTTCGATTAGAAAATAACTTTAAACTAAAATTATACTACTAACAAAATATATATATATATATATATATAAAATAAAAATTTATAAGACAAAAAAAAAATTAACACTTTTCATCACGATAATAATTCAAAATAAAACTAAATTATACAAATTGATAAATTCTTAATTTTATACTTATTAAATTTAGGTTAAAATTTATACGCTTTTTAAATCTAGTCCACGCAAATAGGAATTGAAATCCAGTCCAATATTCCACCGCCACTTATGAAATTGAAAATTAACGCATTCCAGACATCTAGTTGTGATTTTGTTTGTGTTCGTCCCTGGAAGGAGGTGATCGCCTTGCGCAACAAATTAACTGCCGCCACAGTTACAGAGAAAAGCATAACAATATCGCTCTGCACAGATACTGTTAAATCTCAGTTAATAATTACGTTCAACCCACCTGTTCTCCAAAAACCTGATATCAAATTCACGCAGCTTCTCTGAGTGAAATGAGCAGATCAGTTCTCACCGGAAAATTTGAATTTGAGTCAAAATCAAATTACGTCACGCAGCTTCTCAAATTATTACAAATTTACTTTTTCTTGAATTCTCCAAACGATAACGAGATATATATATATATATATATATATATATATATATATCCCAGAATTGGTGACACAGAAAATAAAGAAACTTGATTGAAAATAAATCTAAATTATTCAAATGATTCAAAATAAATCTAAATTATACCAATTGATAATTTATACACATTGATAAATTCTTATTTTTGTACTTAGTAAACTGATATACAGTGGCCATGAAAACTTTATACAATTTGCAATATGGAATGAGAACGTCCAGGGTAACCCACCTGAGAGGTGCCGATAAAGAAATGATATAATCCATGATTAAAAATTACCAAAACGTCAAAAAGACATTTTCTCATACATATTATGAAGTTTAGATAAAACTACTGTCAAAGTTTAGATGAAATTTATTTGTCAGGTATACATTAGCAGCCCAGAATTTAATGTTTACTATATTTAAAATATAGGGATATGTGGCACTTGAAATATGCGATGCTTTCACTTTCACATTTAACAATGCATAAACTCATAAATGCAACAGTCTAAAAAAGATGTTTATAAATAAAAATAAAACTATTTGTGACACAAGATTATAACCTCCAAAATCAAGATAATTAAACAATGCAATATAATAAAACTGAAACGTATTTGCAATATTTCCAAGAAACTGTCATAAATTGATTTCAAATATTTACAACAAACTAACTTCAAAAAAATATAGCAATGTCTTTACTTATAGGGCCATCCCCTAAAAGTTTACACACTAATAATGTGTGAAGCATTAAAATAAAGAATCATTGTTCAGCATCTAAAGTGCCTAGCAGAGCCAAGACAGAAGGTTCTCTTGCATTGGCTCGTCGTAGCATTTCCCTTTGAAGATCGCTGGTCGTAGCATTTCTCTTTTCGATCTTCAAGGGCTCCTCTTCCCATTTCTTTTCTCAGCTATTTTGGAGCCCTAAAACAATATTTTATCACTCAAACAGTAATGAGAATAGTAAATCAAAACATGTTCGAACCTTTGAACATTTCATCAACCAAATTATGAGAATAATGAAAGATAACCCTAAAGTAAAATACAGCATGAAATCAGATTCAGCTGCTGGATGATAATGAGGATCATTTCTATGGAAAAGCTTGAGGCATCCATACTCCTGAAATTTTCCATGAGGCCCAACGTATGGATTATTAGAACTAGTGATGCGCGGGCCATAAAGAACCATTGCTCCTTGTATATCATCACAAGTGAGGTGATGCTTTATTTGTCTAGGGGAAATGAAGCCAAACATGATGGAGCAACTGAGTTTGGAATGATCCAACCCAATCAAATGCCCAATTTCGTGAAGAGCTATAGTCTCAAGATCCATGGCCAAATCATCATCGGTCACATCCATATTCACGGCCCAAATTTCTTCGCTGTCCAGGTAAAATTGACCATCTTCTGGTGGAAAACTAGAAGCTAGTGTGCCACCAGGGCCGTCAAAGGACCATGGATTTGTGTGGTCTCGCCCCGTGAACATAATATTTATATTTGCTTCCTTATTATAGTCATGGCTCTCTCTGAAATCCAAGTCAATGTTAAAATATATAATTACTTCCTCATGCAGAAGTTAGACGAAGAGTTAAGTGGAGTTAGTTGAGTTGAGTTACAGTTAGATTTGGAGAGCGAGTTAAAGAGTGAGTTAAGCGAGTTGATTAAGTCCAGTTATGTGTGAGAGTGTTTGCATGTCAATTAGGTTAAATACCCTTCATGGGTTCATTGTTTTTAAGAGAGTAAGAGAGCTTTATGATTCAGAAGTTTATGATTAATAGAAGAGCAGCAGCTCATTGTTCGTGTGTGAAATATTCATGTTATTTGTGTGTGTGAATCCTCTGTCTCTCCAACAAATTGGTATCGGAGCTGAAGAAGGATCAGAGATCCGTGGGCGAGCAGAACCCGTAAGTAGGCCAAAAGCAAAAGGCCGAAAATTTTTTTTACACAAAAAAAAAATTTACGCGGTCCGCACGTTTTTAGTGCCGGACCTGCGGAGATCCGCAAGGAAGAAACGCATCCTCTTCCAAAACAAACCCGGTTCAGTCAAAAATAAACGAACGGCGGCGGCGCGAAAGCAAATATAACAAGCGTGAGTTTGTATTATGCGCCTTATGAAAAAAACGTGCATGAGTGGTTTTTGTTTTATTCAAAAGTCTTTTTTATAAAGCAAAACAATACGTGTGGGCAATCAAAGAGGCAATACGTATTCATAAGTTTTTTTTAAGATTTTTATATATAATCTTTTTTATAAAGATTTATATATATAACAAAAAAATCAAAGGGTGTTTTATAAAGAGTTTTTATAAAGTTTTTTTTAAACTTTTATAAAAATACAAAGGATTTTTTTTATAAAGGTTTTTTATAGACTTTTATAAAAATAAGGAACAAGAACTTTTTTTAAAATTTAGGGTTTTATTGAGAGATTGAAAAAAAAAAGAGAGAAATTTAGGGTTTTTTGTAAGAGACAATTTTTTTTGAGGCAAGATGGCCACATCAAATTTTCAGCCACAAATTCCATCTTTCAATGGGAAAGATTACGATATGTGGGCCATTAAGATGGAGACCATGCTAAAAGCGCATGATGTCTGGGATCATGTCAAGTATGGGTTTGCAGAACCTCAAGATGAGGCAGAAGAACGAGCCCTCAGTAATGCAAAGAGGGACCAGTGGAAGAAAGATAAGCGGAAGAATGCGCAAGCATTGCTTCTAATCTAGCAGGGAGTAGATCGAGCCGTGTTCCAGAAGATCATGATAACCTCGTCAGCAAAGGAGGCATCGGACACCTTGGCGACAAGCTATCAAGGTATGGCTAAAGTTAACATTGTTAAATTGCAGAACACCAGGAGAGACTTTGAAAGTCTGCAGATGAAGGAGACAGAGGACATTGATTCCTTCATGAATAAGGTCATGTCTATGGTCAATCAGCTAAAAATATATGGCGAAGATGTTCAAGATCAAACAGTGATTGAGAAGGTTCTTCGATCCCTGTCTACCAAATTTGATGTGGTGGTAGCAGCCATAGAAGAAGCAAAGGACTTGGAAAAACTCACAATTGATGAGTTGATGGGATCTCTTCTATCGCATGAAGCAAGGATAGACAGAAATAAGGATTCCACTTTGGAAACATCCTTCCAAAGTCAAGTCCATATTTCAAGAGGTCGAGGCAAAGGTCGATCGAGAGGCAGAGGACGAGGCAGCAAGTATGGTGGTCATAGAGATGGCCGAGACGATCATGAGCATCAACATGGAAGCAGCAGCAGCAGAAGCTTTCATCACAATCAAAGGTCTGACAAATCTAAGGTAAAGTGCTATTACTGCAATAGATTTGGTCATTATGCTCGTGATTGTAGGAAGAAGATTGTAGATCAAGGCAATCAGAGAGCTAATGTTAGTACAGAAAATACTGACTCTATGTTTCTAGCATGCAACACCATGCATGCACCGTCTGATAAGGTCTGGCTATTAGACAGTGGTTGTAGTAACCACATGACAGGCAACAAGGATTTGGTTGCTAATTTGGATGTCACAGTGCAGACAGAGGTCAAGTTGGGTACTGACAAGACTGTGGCAGTAGATGGCAAAGGAGTGGTCAACATCGTGACCAAGCAAGGGGAGCCAAAGACCATATCAGAGGTATACTATGTCCCTGGGCTCAAACACAATTTGATTAGTGTTGGCCAACTGATGCAGAAAGGATACAAAGTTATCTTTCAGGGGCAACAATGTGTTATTTACAACAAATCCCCAAGCAAGCAGCTGATTGCAAAGGTGCAGATGACGAGGAACAGACTCTTTCCTCTCATTATGAACTACAATGATCAGGTTAGTTCTTTTACAACTACATGTTCTGATGCATATTGGTTATGGCACTTTCGGTTTGGACACTTGCATTTTTCAGGTTTAAAATTATTGCAGCAGAAACAGATGGTGAGAGGTCTACCTCCCATCAAAGAACCTGCTAGCACATGTGAGTGTTGTATCTTAGGCAAGAAACACCGTGAAAGTTTCCCGAAAGGAGTTTCTTACAGAGCAAAGAAACCACTTGAATTGGTGCATACCGACTTGTGTGGACCTATGAGGACACAGTCGATTGGTGGAAGTTGTTACTTCCTCACCTTTATTGATGATTATAGTAGGAAGACTTGGATTTACTTTTTGAAGCAGAAGTCTGAAACTTTTGCGAAATTCAAAGAGTTCAAAGCTTTGGTGGAGAACCAAAGTGATCGACAGATCAAGGTATTGAGATCTGATCGTGGTGGCGAATATGATTCGAAGGCATTCCATGAGTACTGCAAACAACATGGAATCAGAAGACAGTTTACGACCAGATACACACCACAGAAGAATGGTGTAGCAGAGAGGAAGAATCGAACAATCATGAACATGACAAGGAGCATGTTGAAAGGAAGACACTTGTCTAATGAGTATTGGGCAGAAGCAGTTGCATGTGCTGTTTATGTGATAAACAGATCTCCTACAAAGAGCGTGATGAACAAAGTTCCAGAAGCAGCATGGTCAGGTATGTCTTGCAGTGTATCTCATTTCAGAGTTTTTGGATGTGTAGCCAATGCACATGTGCCTAAGCAAATAAGAGGCAAATTAGATGATCAAAGTGAAAAATGTATATTTACTAGTTATAGTGAGCAGTCAAAAGCTTACAAACTGTATAACCCTGTCACAAAGAAGACAATCATTAGCAGAGATGTTGTGTTCAAAGAGCAAGAGTCATGGAATGGGACTGTAGACACACTAACCGATGCTCAAACACCATTGATGGAGGATGATCTTGTAGAAGAAGAGGAGCAGCAAGAACCAAAAGAGCAGACACCAAACAGAGTCACACCAGCAAGGACTCCCAGATTTTCAGAGCAGCATGGATCTTCAAGCAGATCCACAAATCAGAATTCTCCAAGCAGCGAATCAGGTAAAAAAAAGATGAGAAGTTTGAAGGATATTTATGATGATTTGGATGTTAGTTCCAATTTTGCATTGTTAGCATTCCAACCTTCTTCGTTTGAAGAAGCAATCCGAGATGACAATTGGGTGCAAGCCATGGATGAAGAGATGAATTCCATTGAAAAGAATGATACATGGAATTTGGTTGATTTACCAAAAGATAAAAATCTCATTGGTGTGAAGTGGGTGTACAAGACTAAAGTGAATGAGAAAGGTGAGATTGACAGATTTAAAGCAAGACTTGTAGCCAAAGGATTCTCGCAGCAACCGGGAATAGACTTTGGAGAAACATTTTCTCCTGTAGCCAGATTGGATACTGTAAGAGCAGTTCTAGCGACAGCAGCTCAGAACAAGTGGAAAGTGTATCAGATGGATGTCAAATCAGCGTTGTTGAATGGCATTCTAGAAGAAGAAATCTATGTGCAGCAGCCTCCAGGTTACGAAATTGAAGGAAAAGAGGATAAAGTTTACAGATTGAAGAAAGCGCTCTATGGACTGAAGCAAGCACCTAGAGCATGGTATAGCAGAATCGACAGTTATATGATCAAGAATGGATTTTGCAGAAGCAGCATTGAGCCTACCTTATACACAAAGGTAAATGAGCATGGAAAGATTTTGATAGTTTGCTTATATGTTGATGATATGATTTTTACAGGTGATCTTGAAATAGATGAATTTAAAGCAGCCATGATGAAAGAATTTGAGATGACAGATCTAGGTCTCATGAAATATTTTCTTGGAATTGAAGTTGAGCAATCTGAAAAAGGCATCTTTATTTGTCAAAATAAGTATGCAACAGATTTGCTGAAAAGATTCAGGATGGATAATTCCAAACCTGTACCTACACCAGTTGCAACAGGTACAAAGTTGAGTAAGGATGATGAAGGGGCATATGTCAATCCAACTCTATTCAAAAGATTGGTTGGCAGCCTCATGTATCTCACAGCTACAAGACCAGATATTATGCAGGGAGTGAGTCTGATTTCCAGATTCATGGAGACTCCAAAAGACACACATTGGAGTGTTGGAAAAAGAATTCTAAGATACATAGCAGGAACCAGAGATTATGGCATAATGTATGCAAGTACAGAAAAGAAAGAGTTGATTGGATATACAGATAGTGATTTTGCAGGAAGTTTGGATGATCGAAAGAGCACATCAGGTTATGTTTTCCATCTCGGTTCAGGTGTGATAGCATGGGCATCTAAGAAGCAGCCTATTGTGACATTATCATCAGCAGAAGCAGAATATGTAGCAGCGACTTCAGCGGCATGTCAAGCAGTATGGTTAAGAAGAGTATTGGATGGACTCAAGCAGAAACATCAAGGATCAACAGCGATATACTGTGACAACACTTCAGCGATTGCACTATCCAAGAATAGTGTATTTCATCAAAAGAGCAAGCATATTGATACTCGATATCATTTTATTCGAGAATTAGTGAACAATGGAGAAGTTCACTTGAAGCCTTGTAGAACGAGTGATCAATTGGCTGATATCTTTACAAAGCCATTAGCAGTAGATTTGTTTCAGTTTCACAAAAGAAACTTGGGAGTTGTAAGCCTAGCTGAGACATAGACCAGCAGGCATGTTTGAGTTGTCATGAGTTATGTTTTAGTTTAGAGGTCGTAATTAAGGGGGAGTGTTAAAATATATAATTACTTCCTCATGCAGAAGTTAGACGAAGAGTTAAGTGGAGTTAGTTGAGTTGAGTTACAGTTAGATTTGGAGAGCAAGTTAAAGAGTGAGTTAAGTGAGTTGATTAAGTCCAGTTTTGTGTGAGAGTATTTGCATGTCAATTAGGTTAAATACCCTTCACGGGTTCATTGTTTTCAAGAGAGTAAGAGAGCTTTATGATTCAGAGTTTGATGATTAATAGAAGATAAAGAAATGCCATTGACTGTGTGAAAATATTCATGTTATTTGTTTGAATCCTTCCATTCTCCACTAACAATCGCTCGCTCTACTTTCAAATGCCGAAGCAAATCGCGCAAATACCAATGTCATCTATGCTCAGTATGGATGATTCTGAAAATTTGAAAAATGAATAAGTTAAATTCCTTGTACTCAACCATTTTCCAGCCAGTAATTTGTATTCCAAAGGTTTTTCCATATGATCAGTACTGCCATTGGAATAATGAGATAAATTGTTATTATCTTTAAGGTATTCCCTCATAGGCGTTACATGGACTTTAGATGCCGAATGGTTGACGGCTGACTGGGTTTCCTCAGGTTCAAATTTCTCCTTTCTACTTTTCTCTCTAATTTTGGAATTGCCATATTTATTAGCATATTGCAATTCCTGTGTTTTCTGGCATTCTCTGCAGAAAAATGTGCCACTAACCTGACCAGCCAATAGTGCTATTGTCAAAAGGCAGGATATTAACCTGCAAACGCTGCCCATTTCAGTTTATGGATTCGCTGAATTTAAAGATTTAAAGAAATCTTCGAGAACCCTGAAATTCGCAGAACCAATAATACCCTCCCCTTCTTTGAAAACAAGATTCACAATATGAATCACAAAACACTATGATAACAAGATCGCAAGATCGCTGAAATTCGCAGTTGCATTTACAAGCTCGCTGAAAAGAAGAACAAGAACAAGCTCGCTATCGCAGATTTGAAAATGATAAGAATAAGGTACTGTGTCAGCGCTTTATAACTAATGGGTTTTCTTACTACAGATAATATTATTTAATAAAAAAAAATTATAATAATATAAAATTAAAATTGACCGTTACAATTTCCGTTGAAAGACGCTGCCACCTAGGAGAAAGGGCGACGCCACTGGAGATAGTATCTTATTTTTTATATTATATTTCGGTTTTGAATTTTCTTAGTTCTTTAATTAGATTATTATTTTTTATATTATATTTCAGAATTTAATTTATGCTATTTATATAATTAGATTTTATTTATATGTGTTTTTAATATTTAATGATGTATTTTATCTTCCACTGTTTCTAAATCATATTAATAATTTTTAATGATGTATTTTCTTTTCCACTGTTTTTAAAAGATCTATTTTAATCTACAGAAAATATCAATAATGGAAATAAGTGAACGTAAAAATCATATATATATATATATTAATTTTGAAAAAAAATAACAATATTGGATGGTTTTATGATTGGAAATCTTTAAAAGATGTCTACTCTCAAATTTTTACCATATTAATATATTTGATAATTATGGTTTTATGGTGGGAAATACATTTATCGTATTCGAATTAGTGAAAATCTTTTTACCGTGTTCGGGGGAAATCTGTTTACGTACTCAAATTCGCGGTTTTGTAATGGGAAATGTTTTTACCGTATTCGAATTAGTATTTGGTAAATATGGTTTTATGAAGATGGATTTTCGATGATTCGATTTTGATAAGCTCCGTAATCTCTGCGTCAATTTCGTAGGAATGTATTCAGCATCTTTCTTTATTCTAATCAACTCACGGCTCGTTTAACGGTAATCGGTAATCACATGAGCTACCAGAGCACTCGTGAGGATGAATTATTTATGTTAGAAATATTAAAGTCACCTGCCGTGCCTTGGGCAGTGACAGGAAGAACAAAGTACAAGGTAGTAGAAGATTGAGTGAGCAGCACTCTGTATTTAAGAAGAATGGAAGATCCGTAAGGATGAAATTAAATCGTGTATGGGCCGCAGCCATAGACAGCAGTGGAATTAATTTTGAAGTATGGGCGTGAAGTTAATTTTGCAGGAGGAGCTAAGATTTCCCGTAATGCCAATCTACGGAGGAGCAGGTTTAATTAAAACAGTCAAGTCGGGCGTAAAAGCCCTCAACAACCAAATTGAAGAACAATTGAATAAACAGGCGGAAGTTTTTTTTTATGAAGCGGCAGGACAAGTGGTCCCTACCACTTGGTCGCACATCGCACATCGCATATTTCAAATGAGTCATTGCCCTCCGCCATTGCAAATGATTAAAGTTGCGATATGCGACGGACGCGCCATCGCATCGTCGCAGTATCGCATGGCGCAAAGTTTGGTTCCGCCCATCCATATGTCATCGCATTTCTTGATATTGCGCTATGCGCCTTTGCACCATCATTTTTGTTCGTCCTGCCATATCGCACATCGCATTTTGGCCAACTGCGATGTGGTCCCACTCGTACGTTGTGCCATATAAAAGTTTTATGATTCCACAAAGGTTTTCTGTGTAATTTGTCTTATTTGTTTATTTTGAATTTGTGCCGCCGCGCCATATAAAGAGAAAGGCCCGCGCGCATTTGTGTGTGGAATGTATTGTTAGAGTGACCGTTGTGTGAGCCTGCAGGCGAAGAAAAACACAGTAAGAAGAACAGAGCACTATGTGTGCGTTCTTGAAGAGAGACAGAGAGTTGGTTAAGAGCACTGCGTTTGTAGCAGTCAAATATATTTTTTGAATCCCTCACTATTGAGGAAGAATCTGTAATAGTTTTTTTTTAAGTTCTATTAATGAAATAGAAGAAAGCATTTCATGCCATCTCTGTCTGCAATTCAGATTTTGTTTTCAATCATCTCTGTGTTGTAGAGGAGAGTTTCATTCTCTCCACTAAAAAATGCTTGGCATTTTTTCAATAATTCCAACATGGTATCGGAGCTAGTTCAGGCTCTTTGAAGATTTCAAAGAAGCTGAAGAAGAAGACTTGTTGCAGCATTTTCTCCAGCAGTGTGAAAATCCCAACAGAAGTCGAAAAGTCAGGTATTTCTCAAAGATAACAGAGTTTTTATTTTGTTTTAAGAGTTTGTTCTTTCAAAGAAGGAAAGACAGTCTATTTAAAGTTAGAGTTCAGTTCAAGAGCAATGGCTGGACCAACTACTGGTATGAGTCTTGGAAATGTTCAACTTCCACAATTTAATGGAAAGAACTATGATTATTGGGCCATTACCATGAGAGCCCTGTTTGTCTCACAAGACCTATGGGAACTTGTAGAAGATGGTTTTTTTGAACCAGCTGATGAGCAGGCTTTTAATGCCTTAACTCAAGCAGAGAAGGATGTGTTGAAAAATAATAGGAAGAAGGATGCTAAAGCTCTCTTTTGTTTGTATCAAGCTGTAAATGAGAGTGTGTTTCCAAGGATAGCAACAGCTAAGAAATCCAAGGAGGCATGGGAAACTCTGAAAGTAGCCTATCAAGGTATGGAGAAAGTTAAAATAGCAAAACTTCAATTGCTGAGAAGAGATTTTGAAACTCTTTGTATGAAAGAGTCAGACAGTGTAGACACATTTTTTACACATGTGATTGGGATTGTAAATCAGATAAGATCCCATGGAGAAACTCTTGAAGAAAGAAGAATTGTGGAGAAACTTTTGAGATGCTTACCCACAAAGTTTGATGTTATTGTAACCACCCTAGAAGAGACCAAAGATCTCTCACAGTTCACAGTGGATGAAATTCATGCCTCACTAATAACTCATGAACAGAGATTGAGCAGAGATGAAACCTCATCTCTTGAACATGCCTTCAAGACCCAGATGCCTTCAGGAAGAGGAAGAGGTCCAGGAAAAGGAAGAGGAAGAGGCAGAAGCCAGAATAGAGGTGGAAGGAACAGCCCTTCACATTCACATGGAAGGAGTGACAGTCAAGGTCAGAGCCACGGCCAATGCAACAACCAACAAGGTGGACATCAACACCAACATGCTCAAGGACAAAGGTATGACAAATCCAATGTCCAGTGTCATTATTGCAAGAAATATGGGCATTATGCCAATGAATGTAGAAAGAAGCAAAATGACATGAAAAATAGGCAGAATGCTAATGTAGCAAAAGAAGAAAAGAACCCAAGTAATGTGCTATTAGCTTGTAATGTAGCACAGAATAAAGAAGATGATGTTTGGTTCTTAGATTCAGGTTGTAGTAATCATATGACTGGCAACAAAGAAATGTTTGCCAATCTTGATGAAGAAGTTAAATCTGAAGTGACCACAGGGACTTATACTAGGATCTCTGTCAAAGGGAAAGGCAGAGTTAGTATTCGAGCAAGAAATGGGGAGCAAAAATTTGTCCCTGATGTATATTATGTTCCAGGTCTGAAATGTAATCTTTTGAGCGTTGGGCAGCTCATAAACAAAGGTTACAATGTTATATTCAAAGATGATGTGTGCACCATAAAAGATATTCCTCCAAGTAAGAAAATTATTGCTGAAATACAAATGACCAGCAATAGAATGTTTCCACTCAAGCTCAACATTGACTTGAAAGGAAAAGGAAATAATGTAGCAGCTGTAACTCAAGAAGCCTTCCAGAAGGAAGAGAAAGATGAAAATTAGGTATGGCATTTGAGATTTGGACATCTCAATTTCAGAGGATTAAATTTGTTGCATAGAAAAGGAATGGTAAGAGGTTTACCATTGATTGAAAAGCCTGACAGCCTATGTGAAGGCTGCATCTTGGGAAAACAACACAGAGAAAGTTTTCCTTCAGGGAAAAGCATAAGGGCGAAAGCACCTTTGGAGATAATCCACTCAGACTTATGTGGGCCGATGCAAACAGCATCAGTTTCAGGCAGCAATTACATGCTGACCTTCATAGATGATTTCACAAGAAAAGTGTGGGTTTATTTCTTAAAATATAAGAGTGAAGTCTTTTAGAAGTTTAGCCACTTTAAAGCTCTAGTAGAGAAACAGAGTGGGTTGTACATTAAAGTCCTCAGAACTGACAGAGGAGGAGAATACATATCAAAGGAATTTCTGCGTTTTTGCAGAGAGAACGGCATACACAAGCAGTTTACCACAAGGTACACACCGCAACAGAATGGAGTTGCTGAAAGGAACAATCGAACCATAATGGAAATGGTGAAAAGTATGCTAAAGGAAAAACATTTGCCGAATGAGTATTGGGCAGAAGAAGCAAACTGTGCTGCGTATATTTTGAATAGATGCCCTACAAAAGCAGTGATGAACAAAGTTCCAGAAGAAGCGTGGAGTGGCAGAAAACAGGGAGTCACCCACATGAAATTTTTTGGGTGTGTAGCATATGTACATATTCCAGACAAATTGAGAAAGAATTTGGATAGTAAGGGGGAGAAGTGCATTTTCCTTGGATATTGTGAAGATTCCAAAGGATACAGACTGTATAACCCATCCACAAAGAAGTTTGTAATAAGCAGAGATGTGCAATTTATTGAAGAGGAAGCGTGGGATGGAAGCATTGAGAAAACAGTCAATGTCAAAAACTGTTTGTCTCATGATGAAGATGAGGAAGATGTGGCTGAGATCAACAACCCATCCGTAGCACAACCTCCACCAGAGCAAGGCCAGCAAGGGACACCTCAAGCAGCAGTAAGAACACCCTTGAGAAGAAGCGGCAGTGGTTCACCAAGTACACCACAAGGAGCAGAATCGAGTGCTTCATCAAGCACGGCTACACCAAGTGAAAGAGGAACAAGATTCAGAAGCCTTAGAAAAATTTATGAGCAAGGAGAAGCAAAAGAAGGTATGAATTCCTTATTTGCTTTGTATTGTCAAGTTGATGATCCTATTCATTTTGAAGATGCAATTAAAGATAGAAAATGGATAGAAGCTATGGATGATGAAATTAAAGCCATAGAGAAGAATAGAACATGGGAGTTGGTTGATCTCCCAAAAGGTAAAGAAGTCATTGGAGTTAAATGGGTCTACAAGACCAAAAGCAATGCTGAAGGAAAGATAGAAAGACACAAGGCCAGACTTGTTGTCAAAGGATATAAGCAGAAGCTTGGTATAGATTATGAAGAAACTTTTGCACCAGTTGCAAGAATGGAAACCGTGAGAGCTGTGCTGTCCATAGCAGCACAAAACAAATGGAAAGTATACCAGATGGATGTAAAATCCGCATTTTTAAATGGAATTTTAATGGAAGAGGTATATGTGGAACAACCTCTCGGATATGAGAAGAAAGGCCAAGCGCATAAGGTCTGTAAATTGAAGAAAGCTCTTTATGGGCTGAAGCAAGCGCCAAGAGCGTGGTACAGCAGAATAGACTCCTATCTATTGGAGAATGGATTTGAAAAATGTGAGGGAGAACCCACCCTCTACATCAAAGAAAAGGATGGTAAGTTATTGGTTGTTGTCTTATATGTTGATGATTTAATTTTTATAGGTAATGATGATTACCTTGTTGAAAATTTTAAAACAGTCATGAAAGAGGAATTTGAAATGACTGACATGGGTTTGTTGAGATACTTCTTAGGAATAGAAGTAGAGAAAAATGAAAAAGGAATTTTTATATCTCAAGCAAAGTATGTGAATCAAGTTTTAGAAAGATTTAATATGCAGGAGTGCAAAGCTGCAATTACTCCCACAGTAATGGGATTGAAACTCAGCAGAGATGACAACAGCAAGGATTTTGATCCAAGTTTATACAAAAGCATAGTTGGCAACCTCATGTACTTGACTGCAACTAGGCCGGATATTATGCATGCTGTTAGCTTAATTTCCAGATTTATGGAGAAGCCAAAACAAGCACATTGGCAAGCAGCAAAGAGAATTCTGAGGTATGTGAAAGGAAAAAAAGGATTTGGTATTTTATATACTACTTCAGAAAATTCAGAATTAGTTGGATACACTAACAGTGATTGGGCTGGAAGTGTAGATGATCGGAAGAGCACTTCCGGTTATGTTTTTTATACGGGTTCTGGAGCCATTTCATGGGCCTCCAAGAAACAGCCTATTGTAGCATTGTCTACAGCAGAGGCAGAATATGTGGCAGCTACAGCAGTAGCATGTCAAGCAATTTGGATGAGAAGAATGTTGAGAAGTTTGTGCCAAGAACAGGTAAAGGGCACTGTGATTTATTGTGACAATAGCTCAACTATTGCATTGTCAAAGAATTCTGTGTTTCACAAAAGAACGAAGCACATAGACACAAAGTTTCATTATATCAGAGAATTGGTGAACAATGGTGAAATTGCTTTAAAACATTGTAAAACAGAGGAACAATATGCAGATATTTTGACAAATCCATTGGCACAGAAAACATTTGAATTTCTGAGAAAATGTCTGGGTATGATGGACAACCCAGCAGTTGACTTTAAGGGGGAGTGTTAGAAATATTAAAGTCACCTGTCGTGCCTTGGGCAGTGACAGGAAGAACAAAGTACAAGGCAGCAGAAGATTGAGTGAGCAGCACTCTGTATTTAAGAAGAATGGAAGATCCGTAAGGATGAAATTAAATCTTGTATGGGCCGTAGCCATAGACAGCAGTGGAATTAATTTTGAAGTATGGGCGTGAAGTTAATTTTGCAGGAGGAGCTAAGATTTCCCGTAATGCCAATCTACGGAGGAGAAGGTTTAATTAAAACAGTCAAGTCGGGCGTAAAATCCCTCAACAACCAAATTGAAGAACAATTGAATAAACAGGCGGAAGTTTTTTTTTATGAAGCGGCAGGACAAGTGGTCCCTACCACTTGGTCGCACATCGCACATCGCATATTTCAAATGTCATTGCCCTCCGCCATCGCAAATGATTAAAGTTGCGATATGCGACGGACGCGCCATCGCATCGTCGCAGTATCGCATGGCGCAAATTTTGGTTCCGCCCATCCATATGTCATCGCATTTCTTGATATTGCGCTATGCGCCTTTGCACCATCATTTTTGTTCATCCCGCCATATCGCACATCGCATTTTGGCCAACTGCGATGTGGTCCCACTCGTACGTTGTGCCATATAAAAGTTTTATGATTCCACAAAGGTTTTCTGTGTAATTTGTCTTATTTGTTTATTTTGAATTTGTGCCGCCGCGCCATATAAAGAGAAAGGCCCGCGCGCATTTGTGTGTGGAATGTATTGTTAGAGTGACCGCTGTGTGAGCCCGCAGGAGAAGAAAAACACAGTAAGAAGAACAGAGCACTGTGTGTGCATTCTTGAAGAGAGACAGAGAGTTGGTTAAGAGCACTGCGTTTGTAGCAGTCAAATATATTTTGTGAATCCCTCACTGTTGAGGAAGAATCTGTAATAGTTTTTTTTTAAGTTCTGTTAATGAAATAGAAGAAAGCATTTCATGCCATCTCTGTCTGCAATTCGGATTTTGTTTTCAATCATCTCTGTGTTGTAGAGGAGAGTTTCATTCTCTCCACTAAAAAATGCTTGGCATTTTTTCAATAATTCCAACAATTTCGAATAAAAGCCATCAACATGTCTGAGAGGAAAATCCGTGGGAGAGGGATTAATTCAAATAATTATATATATATATATATATATATATATATATATATATATATATATATATATATATATAATATATATATATATATATATATATATGTGTATGTGTATATATATATATTTAAAGGGATTAAAGCATTAAAATTAGTGAAAATAGGTTTTTTTTGAACCCGTGTTTAAAATATTAGAAAAGTGATTTAATATTATGTTGATTTTCAATGATGACTAATATATTAGATTAATTATATTTTATGTGTAAATGAAGGTATTATATTATTACTTTCATAACAGGTTAGGTTATAATGGATATAATATTATTTTGTGTTAGGTTAGGAATTAAGGTTAATGTTATTAATAAATATATTATTTTAATATTAATTTATTACCAACTATGGTTTAAATTAATAAAAATAGTTTTTTCTTTATTTATTTATTTTTAAGTTTTTTTTTTCTTATAGATTTTTTTATAAGATAATAAGTTAATGACCCATACAAATACATTTATAGATACTGAAAATTTATCATTTTAGACATCATCAATAAAGTCTTTTAGATGACATGTTTTTTTAAAAATAATGGTGATTAATCAATTCATATTCACAAATAATAGTTATCTTCATTATTACTTAACAAGTAGATTATAATAAATTATATTATTAAAAAACTAAATTTTTCATATTTAAAATTTAATTAATACAAAAAAAATTATTTAAAAAAAAATTGAATATGGTCCCATAAATAACTTACTTTGCAAGCCTATGTTATATGAGATTATGTGAATTATGATATTTTTTGTTTAAATCTCATGTATAAATAACTTACTTTGCAAGCCTATATTATATGAGATTATGTGAATTATGATATTTTTTGTTTAAATCTCATGTACCCTATGGGTGAAGTGGTTATGGCTAGAAGTTATTGTGGTGGTAGTAATAATGGGGGTGTGACATTTTTCTTATACCTTTCTCTTACAATTAGAATTAAATCAAAATTACAAAAAAATTATCATATTTAGTTTTTAAATTGCCCAAAGTTCGAAAAAACAAAAGTAAAATCTCATAATAATAATTGTAGATGTTAAAAGTGGAGCTCTTGATAGAAAAAAATATATAAAACAACTTTAAAAATAAAATCATGTATAGTAAAAACATGTAAAAATTAAAATAAAAAAGTAAAATAAAATTGAACATATTTATGTGGAGTTATGCCATATGAAGATCCTATAAAATCTAAAGGTGGATGTTTAAATATGTTGTATTTATATTTATAATATTTTTGTTTTTCTCAACAACAATAAGTTAGGAACATAAATATGAGTTATAAAATTATAATATCTTTTGGCAAATGAGTAATTCCTCTATAATAATAACTAATACTTTTACTAAAACTTATATAACCAAATTAAAATAAAAATAAAAAAATAAAATACATAAACCATAAATAATTATAATTCTAAACCCTTTTCAAATTATTCGTTGATGTAATTACTTTTTTAGTATTCATTACTATTAAAAATAAATATTTATTTATATCTATTTTCATTAAGAATGAAGTAAATTTTCAATAAATATTCTTTAATAGGTAAAAAATTTAATTTAGATTTATTATTTTTTATCTTTATTTTCAAACTTGTTATTATATCATGAAAATTATAATTATATATAGACTAAGTCACCAGGTTCCTGTTCGTGTTCTAGTTCGAGTTCAATGACGTTGAAATTCGAATAAAGTTCGGCATCTAAAATTTTGCCGGCATAAAGTTCGACATATAGAAATTTGAAAATATAAATATATATAACAGTTTTAAGCATGTTGAAACATAAATATTATGCACATAAATAAATAAGCATGTCAATTTTCAAAGTGCATAATGCACATTGAAAACACATAGGATTATTGCTCAAACATTTACATCATTTCCACATATAAACCATGAAAGCCAGTGCCAAATTTCCAATAAAGAACCAACTTCAGTCTTCCATAGATAGTAAACAAGGTGAGAAATTCATCATAGACATTAGCAGTAGCTACTAGAGTCTAGCACCCATAAGAATATCAAATTCAACTAAACTAACAAAATATATAAACTCTAAGATGCTAGAGAAGAATGAAGATCTCTGAATGGCACTGATCATTTATTCCCCCTGCTGCTAGATTTATGCCTGCTACTCAAATCCAAATTTGAAATCTGAAGCAAAGTTGAGAATGACTTTTCTTCATCTGATTATACATCTGATCTCACCCATTTGGAATGCCTTCATTAAATGAAGTTAATCCAAAAACATGCATGAAAAAGGTCATAAATTTAGCATCCCTTTCTACAGAAAATAAACCACCATAACGGTAAGAAAAGCATAATAAATAAATAAAAAGAAAGTCCCTTCTCTCTCTGTTTGCTTGCTAAAACAAGCCTAAAAAATAAAATTAACAAAATCTAAAACATCAAAACCTAATAGCTAAACGAACAAAATCGAATTTTTCCGTGAATTTCAAAAAAAATTCGTCGAAGTTCGGCTTGAAATTCGTGTTCGCCTTCATGTTCATGCTCGCCTTCATGTTCATGCTCGCCTTCATGTTCGACTTGAATTTCGGTGAACAAATTCAAATTTGTTCGAATTTGGTTCAAATTCAGCGAATTTCAAACTTCAAGCATTAAGTTTGCCAAACCCAGTGACTATATATATATATATATTTAATGTTCATCCATATAAAACTACCCACATAATAACATATGGAGGTTGAGGGTCATCTCCTCAAACCTCGTCAAGATTTATGTGACCAATTTTCGTTATTTATCATTTCGACTATACATTTATTTTTGTTTAAGGGTATGATATCCCCAACGCCATCGCCAAAACCCTATACAAGTTTATCAATGTTTATGGTAGAGGGATTGGTCTTGAAACCATTAGTTTTAATTGAAAATTTTCAACTCTCCAAGGTTCCACTGTACTGAATTGAAATATTAAGAATATATCAGGTCCCATTTTAGAGCTACGCAATTAAGTTTCTTAGTTCTTTGTCAGCTATACTTACTAGTCCTGAACATGAGTTATTGATTTCTGTTATGATATCTTTTACAATTATATTCTCTATATAATTTATGTACACGTGGAATCCGTAATTTCAGCCTCTTCCTTAAGCCTCTACAGTGAATATGTTGCAGTAATCCATGGTTCCTTCATTTGCGTACAGACCTGTAATGTTTTGAGGAGCATATCTATATATTCTAAGTTTCTATTACTTATGATTAATCTCTCTTCATCATTTCCGCAATGTTTAATATCTATTTATGAATATTATTCATGATTTATAATGTCTGTACATACAAATGTTCTTTTACAGTTTTCACTGGTTTTGAGACTATTAATAATGTTTTACCAGTTCTTTCCTAGTCTTTTTTTCACACAGTAGTTATTGTTGTATTTAGATATTTAATAATGTAACAGTTTACTCATTACTTTTGCTTCCGACTTTACTCTAGATGGTTATCTGAACCATACTAGGCTATTATCCCCTTAGTACGTGTACTAGTTAAATTTTAGGCTATTATCCCCTTAGTCCGTGTACTAGTTAAATTCTACCTACTAGACAAGCTATCTTTTCCTTGGGATTTGCTTCCTAAGTCTTAGAGTGTCAAATCTGCTATGTTTACATTTTCTTTCACCCGAGTTAAATAATATAAAAGTCAATATCATAGTAAAACCTTTTTCATAATCCATTTCCCTCTGAAGACTTTGTTTCATAATCTGTAAGAAAATCACATAAATTAGCATTCCCTAATTTTTATATCTAGTATACAAATTCACATGGAAAAATTAAGTTTCTTTTAACTCAGCTCTCTTAGCGCTATTTTACGTAACTACGATGGCTTCACCGCCAAAACTTGAGTAATGGCTGAATGGTGCCTCACTCCCCAGATCCATGTACGATGAAATTCACATCAGTTTATTATCTAAGGAGGTAGACACCAAAACTCCCCTCCAGTCTCTTCTCCCAAGTCAGATACTAGAGTTCCACTTGTTCCCACCAGCTTTGGAACCTCTACTTCTTTAGCCTCTTGTTGTTTTTCTTTACCTGTACATAACCCCTTTCCTCCTCTAGTGTTTTCTTTTTATTCCCTAGAAGAATGGTAACTTCCAGTAACTTATTTATTCAACTTCCTTGGAGTCTTAGAAACTTTTACTATCATATTCATGGTACCATACCATAAGTAAAACTTTATTTTCAAAAGTAAGAAACTTGATTCATAACTTTGGATTAACATATTTGTTAATCTCCTAATTAAAAGTAAATACTTCAATGTTTAATTAAAAAAAGTATGTCTTTTAACAAAGTAATAATTAGACATGGGTGTTACATCTTCCCTCACTTAAAATGAACACCTCCCTTAGTGTTAAACCACTCCATTGAACAATCTTGGATATGCCTCCCACACAAAATTTCCATCTTCCCAAGTCGCCTCCTTCGGGCTAAAGTGCTTCCATTGCACTTTAACTTGGGTGATAGCTCGTGTCTAGAGCGTTATTTCTCTCCATTTGAGGATACATTGAGGCTCTACTAGAAACTCACCTTCCGGTTCAACCTGGACATTCTACGAATGTATTACGTGCTTAGGATAATGGTTGTATCTTTTAAGCATAGACACATGGAAGACATTATGCACTTATATGTGTCTTGGTAAGGCTAATTGATAGGCTACAGGTCCCACCCTTTCCAAGATTTGGAAGGGCCCACAGAAGCGAAGAGCTAATTTAGCACAAGTAGTCCACCTCAGTGTACTCTTCTTGGTTCTAATTCTAACATAGACATGGACTCCCACTTCAAACTCCCGGTAGGTCCTTTTCTATATTGCATACACTTTCTTTCTATCTTGTGCACTATTCAAATTTTTTCGAATCTTCTTAACTTCTCACTCTATCTCGACCAACATCTCTGGTCCAAGTATTAATCTTGTTTCAGGACAGCCCAATTAATAGGCGTCTGACATATTCTTCCATATAGAGCTTGAAATGGGCTCATCTTGAGTGATTCTTGATAACCATTATCATAAGAAAATTCTACCAAATATAGGTAATCTTCTCATTTTTTTGGTTTCTGCATTACATACATTCGTAGCATGTATTCCAAAATCTGGTTTACCGATTCTATTTTCCCATTTGTTTGATGATGGTAAGCTATAATGAACTGCATTTGAGTGCCTAATATTGTAGACAGTGCCTTCGTTAAGGCTGAAGTAAACTTAACATATCTATCTGAGAAGACTGTTTTTGGTATACCATGTAATCTGAATATTTCTCTCATAAAGATGACAGCAATTTGCACAGTTTTAAAATTGGATTGTACAGGAATAAAATGTGTTGCTTTGGTCAAGCGATCCAGAACCACCATAATGGTGTCATTATATCTCTTTGTTCTTATTAAACTAACAATAAAATCCAGCGATATAACTTCCCATTTTCTTTCCGGTACTTGTATGGGTTGTAATAAACTGGTTGGGTGCTAATGTTCAAATTTTACTTGTTGGAATTCTGAACACTTGGTCATATATTCAGCAATGTCTTTGCACATTCTGGGATAAAAGTAGTATTTTTTTATAGTTCTTAACATTTTTTGATAGCAGGGTGCCCAACATACGAACTTCTAGGATACTCATCAAGGATTAGTCCTTTCGAACCTATTTGATTATTAATAAACATTTTTCCTCGAAAAATCAACATCTCTTTTTCATTGATGACATAGTCTGACTTTTTTCCTTGTACTTCCATATCTTGAGCTTGCTTCCACAGAAATTGATATTCAAGATATTTTCTTGTAGCCTTCTTTACCTCATCTTGAAATTTAAATTCGACATCATTAAAATACTATTCATAAATATGATGTAAATTTATGCTTAATGTATCAGCAACTTGATTCTATTTTCCTTTAACATGCTGCATTTCAAAATCAAACACGTTCAGGAATGCATTCCATATTTCCTGGCGAGAATTCAAATTGGCTTGCTTAAGGTAGCTGGTTAGACTGCCATGGTAAGTTGTTAGTACAATTTTTTTTCCCAAAAGGTAATGTCTCCATATCTTGAGTGCATGAACAACTATAGTCAATTCTAAATCATAGGCAGAGTATTATTGCTCGTGGTCTCTTAGGTTCCTGGATTCATATGCCACTACCTTTCCTTATTGTGAAAAACACTACTCCTACTCCTTCTTTACTTGCATTAGTGCAGACCTCAAATTATAAATTTGGATATGCTACTTTCAAAAGAGGAGCAATGGTCAATAACTGTTTTAATTTTTCAAAACTAGATTGACATTCCATGGTCCAGTTGAATGTTTGCCCCTTGTGTTGCAAGGAATTTATAGGAAATGCAATATTAGAAAAACCTTCTATAAAACGTCGTTAGTAACCAGCGAGTCCCATGAAGGACCGAATAACAATTTTAACCATGTTGAAACATAAATATTATGCACATAAATAAATAAGCATGTCAATTTTCAAAGAGCATAATGCACATTGCAAACACATAGGATTATTGCTCAAACATTTACATCATTTCCACATATAAACCATGAAAGCCAGTGCCAAATTTCCAATAAAGAACCAACTTCAGTCTTCCATAGATAGTAAACAAGGTGAGAAATTCATCATAGACATTAGCAGTAGCTACTAGAGTCTAGCACCCATAAGAATATCAAATTCAACTAAACTAACAAAATATATAAACTCTAAGATGCTAGAGAAGAATGAAGATCTCTGAATGGCACTGATCATTTATTCCCCCTGCTGCTAGATTTATGCCTGCTACTCAAATCCAAATTTGAAATCTGAAGCAAAGTTGAGAATGACTTTTCCTCATCTGATTATACATCTGATCTCACCCATTTGGAATGCCTTCATTAAATGAAGTTAATCCAAAAACATGCATAAAAAAGGTCATAAATTTAGCATCCCTTTCTACAGAAAATAAACCACCATAACGGTAAGAAAATCTTAATAAATAAATAAAAAGAAAGTCCCTTCTCTCTCTGTTTTCTTGCTAAAACAAGCCTAACAAATAAAATTAACAAAATCTAAAACATCAAAACCTAATAGCTAAACGAACAAAATCAAATTTTTCCGTGAATTTCAAAAAAAATTCGTCGAAGTTCGGCTTGAAATTCGTGTTCGCCTTCATGTTCATGCTCGCCTTCATGTTCGACTTGAATTTCGGTGAACAAATTCGAATTTGTTCGAATTTGGTTCAAATTCAGCGAATTTCAAACTTCAAGCATTAAGTTTGCCGAACCCAGTGACTATATATATATATATATATATATATAATGTTCATCCATATAAAACTACCCACATAATAACATATGGAGGTTGAGGGTCATCTCCTCAAACCTCGTCAAGATTTATGTGACCAATTTTCGTTATTTATCATTTCGACTGTACATTTACTTTTGTTTAAGGGTATGATATCCCCAACGCCATCGCCAAAACCCTATACAAGTTTATCAATGTTTATGGTAGAGGGATTGGTTTTGAAACCATTAGTTTTAATTGAAAATTTTCAACTCTCCGAGGTTCCACTGTACTGAATTGAAATATTAAGAATATATCAGGTCCCATTTTAGAGCTACGCAATTACGTTTCTTAGTTCTTTGTCAGCTATACTTACTAGTCCTGAACATGAGTTATTGATTTCTGTTATGATAGCTTTTGAAATTATATTCTCTATATAATTTATGTACACGTGGAATGCGGAATTTCAGCCTCTTCCTTAAGCCTCTACAGTGAATATGTTGCGGTAATCCATGGTTATAGTGAATATGTTGCAGTAATCCATGGTTACAGTGAATATGTTGCAGTAATCCATGGTTCCTTCATTTTTGTACAGACCTGTAATGTTCTGAGGAGCATATCTATATATTCTAAGTTTCTATTACTTATGATTAATCTCTCTTCATCATTTCCGTAATGTTTAATATCTATTTATGAATATTATTCATGATTTATAATGTCTGTACATACAAATGTTCTTTTAAAGTTTTCACTAGTTTTGAGACTATTAATAATGTTCTACCAGTTCTTTCCTAGTCTTTTTTTCACACAGTAGTTATTGTTGTATTTAGATATTTAATAATGTAACAGTTTACTCTATTTACTTTTGCTTTCAGCTTTACTCTAGATGGTTGTCTGAACCACTCTAAGTCTATTATCCCCTTAGTCTGTGTACTAGTTAAATTTTAGGCTATTATCCCCTTAGTCCATGTACTAGTTAAATTCTACCTACAAGACAAACTAACTTTTCCTTGGGATTTACTTCCTAAGTTTTAGAGTGTCAAATCTGCTATGTTTACAGTTTTGTTTCAACCAGAGTTAAATAATATAAAATTCAATATCATAAGTACAAAAACTTTTTTCCATAATCCATTTCCTACAAGACTTTATTTCTCTATAAGCTATTATACAAGAAAAATCACATAAATTAACATTTCTATTTTTATATCTATTCATACAAATTCACATGGAAAAAAATTAAGTTTTATTTTAACTCAAGCCTACTTAGCTCACTTTCTGTAACTCTGATGGCTTCCGCCAAACCTTGAGTAAAGCGATAACGTCCTCCACTCCCCCTATGCTCCATGCCCGGGTAGAAATTCACATCAGTTTATTATCTAAGGAGGTAGACCTCAAAACTCCCCTCCAGTCTCTTCTCCCAAGTCAGATACTAGAGTTCCACTTGTTCCCACCAGCTTTGGAACCTCTACTTCTTTAGCCTCTAGTTGTTTTTCTTTACCTGTACATAACCCCTTTCCTCCTCTAGGATTTTCTTTTTATTCCCCAGAAGAATGGTAACTACCAGTAACTTCTTTATTCAACTTCCTTGGAGTCTTATAAACTTTTACGATCATATTAATGGTACCATACCATAAGTAAAACTTTATTTTCAAAAGTAAGAAACTTGATTCATAAATTTGGATTAACATATTTGTTAATCTCCTAATTAAAAGTAAATACTTCAATGTTTAATTAAAAAAAGTATGTCTTTTAACAAAGTAATAATTAGACATGGGTGTTACATCTTCCCTCACTTAAAATGAACACCTCCCTTAGTGTTAAAACACTCCATCGAACAGTCTTGGATATGCCTCCCACACAAAATTTCCATCTTCCCAAGTCGCCTCCTTCGGGCTAAAGTGCTTCCATTGCAATTTAACTTGGGTGATAGCTCGTGTCTAGAGCGTTATTTCTCTCCATTTGAGGATACATTGAGGCTCTACTAGAAACTCGCCTTCCGGTTCGACTTGGACATTCTACGAATGTATTACGTGTTTAGGATAATGGTTGTATCTTTTAAGAATAGACACATGGAAGACATTATGCACTTGTATGTGTCTTGGTAAGGCTAATTGATAGGCTACAGGTCCCACCCTTTCCAAGATTTGGAAGGGCCCACAAAAGCGAAGAGCTAATTTAGCACAAGTAGTCCACCTCAGTGTACTCTTCTTGGTTCTAATTCTAACATAGACATGGACTCCCACTTCAAACTCCCGGTAGGTCCTTTTCCAGATTGCATACACTTTCTTTCTATCTTGTGCACTATTCAAATTTTTTCGAATCTTCTTAACTTCTCACTCTATCTTGACCAACATCTCTGGTCCAAGTATTAATCTTGTTTCAGGATAGCCCAATTAATAGGCGTCCAACATATTCTTCCATATAGAGCTTCAAATGGGCTCATCTTGAGTTATTCTTGATAACCGTTATCATAAGAAAATTCTACCAAATATAGGTAATCTTCCCATTTTTTTGGTTTCTGCATTACATACATTCGTAGCATGTATTCCAAAATTTGGTTTACCGATTCTATTTTCCCATTTGTTTGATGATGGTAAGCTGTAATGAACTGCATTTGAGTGCCCAATCCTATAGACAGTGCCTTCATTAAGGCTGAAGTAAACTTCACATCTCTATCTGAGAAGACTGTTTTTGGTATACCATGTAATCTGAATATTTCTCTCATAAAGATGACAGCAATTTGTACAGTTTTAAAATTGGATTGTACAGGAATAAAATGGGTTGCTTTGGTCAAACGATCTAGAACCACCATAATGGTGTCATTATATCTCTTTGTTCTTATTAAAATAACAATAAAGTCCAATGATATAACTTCCCATTTTCTTTCCGGTACTTGTATGGGTTGTAATAAACTGGCTGGGTGCTAATGTTCAAATTTTACTTGTTGGAATTCCGAACACTTGGTCATATATTCAGCAATCTCTTTGCACATTCTGGGATAAAAGTAGTATTTTTTGATAGTTGTTAACATTTTTTGATAGCCAGGGTGCCCAACATACGAACTTCTATGATACTCATCAAGGATTTGTCCTTTCGAACCTATTTGATTATTAATAAACATTTTTCCTCGAAAAATCAACATCTCTTTTTCATTGATGATATAGTCTGACTTTTTTCCTTGTACTTCCATATCTTGAGCTTGCTTTCACAGAAACTGATATTCAAGATCTTTTCTTGTAGCCTTCTTTACCTCATCTTGAAATTTAAATTCGACATCATTAAAATACAATTCATAAATATGATGTAAATTTATGCATAATGTATCAGAAAATTGATTCTCTTTGCCTTTAACATGCTGCATTTCAAAATCACACTCATTCAGGAATGCATTCCATATTTCCCGGCGAGAATTCAAATTGGCTTGCTTAAGGTAGCTAGTTAGACTGCCATGGTAAGTTGTTAGTACAATTTTTTTTCCCAAAAGGTAATGCCTCCATATCTTGAGTGCATGAACAACTACAGTCAATTCTAAGTCATAGGTAGAGTATTATTGCTCGTGGTCTCTTAGGTTCCTGGATTCATATGCCACTACCTTTCCTTCTTGTGAAAAACACTACTCCTACTCCTTCTTTACTTGCATCATTGCAGACCTCAAATTATAAATTTGGATATGCTACTTTCAGAACAGGAGCAATGGTTAATAACTGCTTTAATTTTTCAAAACTAGATTGACATTCCATGGTCCAGTTGAATGTTTGCCCCTTGTGTTGCAAGGAATTTATAGGAAATGCAATATTAGAAAAACCTTCTATAAAACGTTGGTAGTAACCAGCGAGTCCCATGAAGGACCGAATATCCGCCACATTTTTAGGAACCTTCCATTCCATAATAGTCTTTATCTTTTCAGGGTCCACTGCTATTCCTTCAGCCGAAATGATGTGTCCCAAATAATGCATTTGTTTGTTGAAAAAGTCACACTTATTAAATTTTGTTTATAGTTGATGCTCCCTTAACATTTTCAGCATTATACATAGATGTTCCTTATGTTCCTCCTCATTTCCAGAATAGAATAATATATCATCTATAAAAATCACAACGAATTTATCAAGATATGGATGGAATATGCCATGCATTAAGCTCATGAATGTTGCATGTGCATTGGTCAAACCAAATGGTAGAACCACAAATTCGTAATGCCCATATTTGGTTCAGAAAGTTGTTTTATAAATATCCTCATCCTTTATTCTTATTTGACGATATCCCGATCTTAAATCTATTTTCGAAAAGAATGTTTCCCCTTTTACTTGATCGAACAGATTGTCAACTTGAGGTAGAGGATACTTAGTTTTAACATTCAATTTATTAAGTTTTCTATAGTCCATACACATCCACATAGTGCCATCCTTCTTTCTTACAAACAATACTGGTGCTCCCTAAGGAGACATGTTGGGATAGATATAACCGTTGTCCAACAATTCTTGCAATTGCATCTTCAGCTCTGTTAACTCAGGCACACTCATTCGGTAAGGTGCTTGCAATACCGGTGCTACTCCTAGCATTAACTCAATGTTAAATTCCATATCCCGCTTAAGTGGAAAACCATGTATTTTTTCTCGAAATACATCCATGAAATCTTGCACCACTGGTAAGTTTTCTGTTGCAAGAGCCTTATCTTTGGAATTGGGAAATCCCACCTAGATCGCATAGATTTCCTAATGCATTTTCCTAGCTGGGATGCTCTAATAGGATTTTGCTGAAGTGGCTACTGGTCCCACCTCTGGTAAACTCTGATGGCTTCCGCCAAACCTTGAGTGAAGCGATAATGTCCTCCACTCCCCCTATGCTCCATGCCAGGGTAGAAATTCACATTAGTCTATTATCTAAGGAGGTAGACCTCAAAACTCCCCTCCAGTCTCTTCTCCCAAGTCAGATACTAGAGTTCCACTTGTTCCCACCAGCTTTGGAACCTCTACTTCTTTAGCCTCTAGTTGTTTTTCTTTACCTGTACATAACCCCTTTCCTCCTCTAGGATTTTCTTTTTATTCCCCAGAAGAATGGTAACTTCCTGTAACTTCTTTATTCAACTTCCTTGGAGTCTTAGAAACTTTTACGATCATATTGATGGTACCATACCATAAGTAAAACTTTATTTTCAAAAGTAAGAAACTTGATTCATAACTTTGGATTAACATATTTGTTAATCTCCTAATTAAAAGTAAATACTTCAATGTTTAATTAAAAAAAGTATGTCTTTTAACAAAGTAATAATTAGAACCCAGATGCGGGTGACAGCTATGTGCGTAAGAGCGATGGGACAAAGGTCGAGAGGACGGGAGGCCACATGCCAACCCATCCGCGACCACCTTCTCGCAATTAATATCACCCGCCCGTTCATTATGATCAGCGTTATGGTGAAGCCACTCGACATGAATTCTGATGGCAGAGGTATTTTCGAACACCGCAAAGGCGATTCGCACCAGGTTAACCAGATCGCTCATTCATTGCAGAAGGTTGTTGGCTGCAGGAACAGAGGGCTATTTGAGATGGATCCCGCGCCGAGGTTTTCGCTGTGTAATTCGGTTGAGGACTGCGCCAACACGCGCACCACCACAGGGAAGAGGAGTCGCCATACTTGTTGTCTGAAGCCTGACGAGAGTCTTCACATCTCCATCGCTGGTTCCTGCAATTCGGCTTCGTTGGTCCTGAGCTTTCCTCCAGAGTCGACCCTGGTGAGCTCGTCTTCGTTCCAGCGTTTCAGCTCTATCACTGATGCAAGTATGCCACGACTGAGGCACAGGATGCGTAGCAGGAGGGGAGCCTCTCGCTCCGCCAGGAGGTGCTCGCCCTCCTCTTCCACTTCTCCATCGGCAATCTCTCTTCCTTCTGATAATATCTTTCATGGCCGCCAATTAAGCTCTGGTCGCAGGCTCGACTCGCCCTCTGGGGATGCGTTGCCCGCTCAGTCTCATACAGCTCTTTTTTCCTTCGATTGCGCCCTAAATCGACCTAGAGTCACAGTCTCCATTTCTGTGGTCTTCATGGAAGAGCCCTCGCATGAATTCCCTCCGGATGATCCTGCTCCTGTCGATGGCGCCATCCCGGCTGCTGTGCGGCTTGACTCGAGGGTTCAGACTAGCGCGCGCAGGGAGGTTATGCCTGAGGTTTCGGCTCGTGGTCCACCACCCCAGACGAATACGCCTACTGAGGTCCTGCCCAATGCTGATAGTTCTTTCTCCCACGACGCACCCGCTGACTTCGGCTGCAGGGTTGAGGAGGTCGCCCCAGATGAATAATATTTTTCTTATTTCACAGGTTCTGGCTCTGCCCTCTCTGAGGGATTGTCAGCGACCAGTCTTAGTTATTACAGTGGTCCATTTTTGTCATGGTCCAGTTAATCTGCTATACAGTGTACATGTTTTCAGTTTTCAGTCAAAGCTTCCCAGGTCCTATCCCCTGCGCGGGATTTTGTCTGTTGAAGGTTTCTCGGGCTGGTTTCCCTCCAGAAGGGCAGCCATAAACTAGTCTTGGTCTGTTCAAATTGCCTCATCGTAGGCACTGATGTACTATATTTCCCTTTGTTAATAGATTACTCTAACTTAGAAAAAAAAAACAAAGTAATAATTAGACATGGGTGTTACATCTTCCCTCACTTAAAATGAACACCTCCCTTAGTGTTAAACCACTCCATCGAACAGTCTTGGATATGCCTCCCACACAAAATTTCCATATTCCCAAGTCGCCTCCTTCGGGCTAAAGTGCTTCCATTGCACTTTAACTTGGGTGATAGCTCGTGTCTAAAGCGTTATTTCTCTCCATTTGAGGATACATTGAGGCTCTACTAGAAATTCGCCTTCCGGTTCGACCTGGACATTCTACGAATGTATTACGTGCTTAGGATAATGGTTGTATCTTTTAAGCATAGACACATGGAAGACATTATGTACTTGTATGTGTCTTGGTAAGGCTAATTGATAGGCTACAGGTCCCACCCTTTCCAATATTTGGAAGGGCCCACAGAAGCGAAGAGCTAATTTAGCACAAGTAGTCCACCTTAGTGTACTCTTCTTGGTTCTAATTCTAACATAGACATGGACTCCCACGTCAAACTCCCGGTAGGTCCTTTTCCAGATTGCATACACTTTCTGTCTATCTTGTGCACTATTCAAATTTTTTCGAATCTTCTTAACTTCTCACTCTATCTCGACCAACATCTCTGGTCCAAGTATTAATCTTGTTTCAGGACAGCCCAATTAATAGGCGTCCGAAATATTCTTCCATATAGAGCTTCAAATGGGCTCATCTTGAGTGATTCTTGATAACCGTTATCAGAAGAAAATTCTACCAAATATAGGTAATCTTCCCATTTTTTTGGTTTCTGCATTACATACATTTGTAGCATGTATTCCAAAATCTGGTTTACCCATTCTATTTTCCCATTTGTTTGATGATGGTAAGCTGTAATGAACTACATTTGAGTGCCTAATCCTGTAGACAGTGCCTTCGTTAAGGCTGAAGTAAACTTCACATCTCTATTTGAGAAGACTTTTTTTGGTATACCATGTAATCTGAATATTTCTCTCATAAAGATGACAGCAATTTGTACAGTTTTAAAATTGGATTGTACAAGAATAAAATGGGCTGCTTTGGTCAAGCGATCCAGAACCACCATAATGGTGTCATTATATCTCTTTGTTCTTATTAAACTAACAATAAAATCCAGCGATATAACTTCCCATTTTCTTTCCGGTACTTGTATGGGTTGTAATAAACTCGCTGGGTGCTAATGTTCAAATTTTACTTGTTGGAATTCCGAACACTTGGTCATATATTCAACAATGTCTTTGCACATTCTGGGATAAAAGTAGTATTTTTTGATAGTTGTTAACATTTTTTGATAGCCAGGGTGCCCAACATACGAACTTCTATGATACTCATCAAGGATTATTCATTTCGAACCTATTTGATTATTAATAAACATTTTTCCTCAAAAAATCAACATCTCTTTTTCATTGATGACATAATCTGACTTTTTTCCTTGTACTTCCATATCTTGAGCTTGCTTCCACAGAAACTGATATTCAAGATCTTTTCTTGTAGCCTTCTTTACCTCATCTTGAAATTTAAATTCGACATCATTAAAATACAATTCATAAATATGATGTATATTTATGCTTAATGTATCAGCAACTTGATTCTCTTTGCCTTTAACATGTTGCATTTCAAAATCAAACTCGTTCAGGAATGCATTCCATATTTCCTGGCGAGAATTCAAATTGGCTTGCTTAAGGTAGCTGGTTAGACTGCCATGGTAAGTTGTTAGTACAATTTTTTTTCCCAAAAGGTAATGCCTCCATATCTTGAGTGCATGAACAACTACAGTCAATTCTAAATCATAGGCAGAGTATTATTTCTCGTGGTCTCTTAGGTTCCTGGATTCATATGCCACTCGCGCCTTCTTGTGGCTTTTCTCCTACTCATGCTTTACTTGCATCAGTCTGGGACCTTAAATTATAAAGTTTGGGATGTTGCTCACTTTCAAAGCAGCAGGGGCAGTGATGAAATAGCTAACTTTAGTTTTTCAAAGCTAAGTTAGTTGACATTATGATCAGATTGATCTTTGCTGTGTTACAAGGAGGTTATAGGAAATGAAATTATAAAAAACCTTCTATAAAACGTCGGTAGTAACCAGCGAGTCCCATGAAGGACCGAATATCCGCCACATTTTTAGGAACCTTCCATTCCATAATAGTCTTTATCTTTTCAGGGTCCACTGCTATTCCTTCAGCCGAAATGATGTGTCCCAAATACTGCATTTGTTTGTTGAAAAAGTCACACTTATTAAATTTTGTTTATAGTTGATGCTCCCTTAACATTTTCAGCATTATACATAGATGTTCCTTATGTTCCTCCTCATTTCCAGAATAGAATAATATATCATCCATAAAAATCACAACGAATTTATCAAGATATGGATGGAATATGCCATTCATTAAGCTCATGAATGTTGCATGTGCATTGGTCAAACCAAATGGTAGAACCACAAATTCGTAATGCCCATATTTGGTTCAGAAAGTTGTTTTATAAATATCCTCATCCTTTATTCTTATTTAACGATATCCCAATCTTAAATCTATTTTCGAAAAGAATGTTTCCCCTTTTACTTGATCGAATAGATTGTCAACCTGACGTAGAGGATACTTAGTTTTAATAGTCAATTTATTAAGTTTTCTATAGTCCATAAAAATCCGCATAGTGCCATCCTTCTTCCTTACAAACAATACTGGTGCTCCCTAAGAGACACGTTGGGACAGATATAACCGTTGTCCAACAATTCTTGCAATTGCATCTTCAGCTCTGTTAACTCATGCACACTCATTCGGTAAGGTGCTTGCAATACCGGTGCTACTCCTGGCATTAACTCAATGTTAAATTCTATATCCCGCTTAGGTGGAAAACCATGTATGTTTTCTGGAAATACATCCATGAAATCTTGCACCACTGGTAAGTTTTCTGTTGCAGGAGCCTTATCTTTGGAATTGGGAAATCCCACCTAGATCGCATAGATTTCCTAATGCATTTTCCTAGCTGAGATGCTCTAATAGGATTTTGTTGAAGTGGCTTCTTAATTCTCTTCAGCTCTTGATCTATCCCATCTTCAACCTTATATTAAATAATTTTATCCTTGCAATCTACTAATGAGGAATGTGCTTCCAACTAATCTACTATTTTTTTATATATATTTTCATTAAGAATGAAGTAAATATTCAATTTATTTTCTAATCAGGTAAAATATTTAATTTATATTTATTATTTTTTATCTTTATTTTCAAACTTGTTATATATATATATATATATATATATATATATATATATATATAAACTTTCATCTAATAAAATATAAATTATAATTTAATCATATTGGATATATAACTTAATATATCATATAAAAAATAAAAATGAGGTAAATAGGAAAATTAAAATAAGGAAGTAAGAACCAAAGAAAATTACGGTAAGGTGATGAAAATTATAAAATTTATATATTTATTTAAAAGTAATAATTAAATTGTTTAAATTGAGATGTGTTTTAATAAAAAAAATGTTATAATGTGGGTTATATTTTTATCTAGATATTACTGAGTTCTCTATATATCATTAGACTCACTAGATATCTTAAAAATATAGCATAACCAAATCAAATAATTTAATCCTAATAAGAAATAATCGGTTGGAGGATGATTTGGCTAAATCTTGTCATCCTCCCTTTTTGGGGTTCATTTCTTTCAAGTGATTTTGATTAGTGTAAAGAAAAAAAAATCACATTACTAAATTAAGAATAAAGTTTGATGATATTAATCTTTCAAAATTAAGATATTATGAGGGGATCAACACTAAACTAAAAAATCACTATTGTGATACTTAAAGGGTTGAAAATGAAAAACACTTTCTTTTAAAGTGAGTAGTTTGTACTTAAATTAAATCTCAATTTCTCACATTATCAACCTTTCAAACCTTTTAATTAGTCAAAGTTATAGTGATATTGGAACATTTTTTTAATATTTTTTAAAAGTAAAACTAAAATTTAATTTTTTTTCAAATAATCCATTTACTAAAATGATTTCAGTTTTAATAAATGTTAATCATTATCACATAAAAAAAATTATTAAAATGTTTTAGCTAATATAAATCCAAACTATATATAAAATTCATGACGAATATGTAATACAATTGAAAATGATAAATACATGAAAAAAATTAAAACTAAGATATTTTATAATTTGTTAAAATTTTGATATTAAAATCTTTAATAATAAATTAAGAAATTGAAATTAAATTTAAGAAAATTGCTTCATATTTTCAAAACAAAATATATGTAAATCATAACATAGTTGGATTTATATGGTTCAATAAAGAAATGTAAATGTGAAATAGAGATATTTGAAAGGAATTTAGCATTTCATTAAATGTGCTACACCTTTGAAATTTTATTTAGTTATAAAGGATATAGTTTTGAAATTGAAATTTCAAATGCTAGTGTAAGGTTTGAGGGTTTTACCTTTGACTCAGGTGACCAAGTGGCATTTGAAGGAATTCAAAATCTTCATGTCATATGTCACATCAACAATTAAGGTGAGAGGATGGAGGCAGTCTAGACAACCATCTGTATAGGCCTTAGGTAATGAATGTGGCAAGGTGTAAAGCTAGTTAGAACTTGGAATTAATGCCAAGTTAGGATGATTGACCTCGATTAACGAGATAATGTCCCTTTCAAATGCCTACATGCATATAGGAAACTGAAGTGAAGGTTAGTAGAACTAGCTAGATAAATTCAAGTCACATAAGGTCAACATCAATAGTGAAGGAATGAGGTTGTCCCAGGAGAATGGGAAGAGGAAGAGGTTGAAAACATCCTCCTCCTCAGCGGGATTATGGCACTAAGCATTTCAGCAAGGACCTCTCCAGATCTACAAATGGTTACATACATGAGAGCTCAAGAGCTCAGAAACGTAGGTGACAACCTTTGAGCGTTGAGAAATATGTTAGGGTGGCAACTTCAGGAACATGAATAAGGTCCAATGGTGGTGGAAGGCCATGTATTTAAACTATACTTCTACATATTTTAGGCCTTGGATACTTTGTGGGTTATAGCAAGAGGCATGGGAGGTCCTGCCTCCTACCTCGCCTCTAGCTACCATCAACACTTTAGACAATTCTACTTCCCAGATTCCTTTGTACTCTATCTCAGAAGTTGCTAAACCCCCAAATACTAGAAAGTTGAAACCAAAGAGTGGGGGGGGGGGGGGGGGTATGGAAAATTCCACCCTTTGGAAAGAGAATCCTCCCCACAAACTTTACAAGCTAGTTAGTCATTGTAGATTTTTGCACAAGATCAAACGAGACATCATCTAGTAAAGGAATTTCTATGTCTCTATATTATGTAAATTTGCCATAATATTATGAATCCTTATTTACAGAAGGAAACTTTTGAGAGTTGTAATATAAAGAAACATTTTTTTTTCAAAATACGTATCTTATTTCATTGTAACATTTTATATTTAAATTTTTTGTAGTTACATATATAGTTTAATTAATAATTAATTTGTATATTCCATTTTAAAATAACAAGAAAACTAAATATATCGAAAGGGATTTAGAAAAAAAATGAAGTTTTTTTGTTTTTTCACTTCAAACAAATAATATTTCTATGCCAAAGCTAAATCCAAATCAACCAAATAAACAAATATGTGGATAAAAAAATTTAAGCTAAGAGAGAACTTATAAATTATAAGAATATACAAACACTATTTTTACCACACTCCATTTTGAAGCATACAATCCAACTACTTCTCAATAGTTTACAAAAGATAAATTTTAAGCAATAAACTTTATTTAAAGACAATTCTTCCTAAAACATGGTTAATGGTTCTTATCCCATAATCTTTGTGGAAAAATTACTAATGGAATTCATATTCCACTTAGAAGCCAAGTATTGTATATATATATTTTATATGATGGCTTGATGCCTCATCCATGACCCTTGATCATTGTCAACTTCATTTACAATATATGACACTTACCTTCTCCTCTCAACCATGATCAAGGACTTGAGAATTATTAATTGTGCACAATTCCTCATAATGGTTTCCATATCCCATTTTAAGGCCAAAGATTCAATAGATATGGTTAATGTGGTGGTTTTAGGTTTCATATATGGTGCTCGAGCTCTAGTATGTTCATTTAGGGCCTAGATATAAATTGCATATGAATTCATACAATATGGGTTTAGTGAAAGGTAAATGTAAAAAACGACTTCATGCATTATGCATGCACATTTTAGATAGGGCACATATTTATTTTGTTAAATTTTAATATGGCTTATACTCACTTATTTAATTAATATGGATCTCATAGATTCAACATAGATACATAGTGTAGGACATAGTGTAGGACATATATATAGAGTAACTCCTTAATAAAGATGGATATCTCAATGCACATTGAAGTTGAGACTAGGGAAAAAAATCTCTCTACATAGATTTTAAACAACTAAAATAATTTTCTCCATTAAATAATTTTGTTAGTTGATTTTGGAGTTTTAGATGAATATGGTAATTGTATATTAAATGTGCACTTCTCTTATGTGATTGGTAAACACCTCTTAAAGGGAAAATACTACCATAATCCATTGGACCAAAAATATTTTTTTTGTTCCATGGTACTTGTACTCACCTCATGAGATTTTCCACATTAGTTCTTTTTCCCTAGTCTTATGACTACTGATGAAGCAACATATGTTTGCTTTTCTCAACAGACTAGTTCATAAATCTTTATATGTGAAAATTCAAATAGGACCTAAGAAACTTATATGTTCTCTCATTAACCAAAGTAAGGTATTTATTTCCATGTGTCATGCATACATCCTTTTGATAGAATTGAAATACATATTGGAGGCTAAATATCTCTTAGATATGATTTATGTCGTAGTTATTTTAAGGAACCTCAACTTGATAATTTTTTGTTTGGCGTAAGACCTTTGTTTCCCTCCTTGACGATTGAATAGGCCCTAATACCCATCATATGTGGTATTTTTGTTAAATGGATTACCATTTCATTACATTGGAATAAATATTGAATAATATGAATATGAATATAAGGCGCAATTAGGCCCTATAACTTTCTAAATTTTAGTTGATGTAATTACTTTCTTAGTATTCATTACTATTAAAAATAAATATTTATTTATATCTATTTTCATTGAGAATGAAGTAAATTTTCAAAAAATATTTTTTAATAGGTAAAAGATTTAATTTAGATTTATTATTTTTTATCTTTATTTTGAAACTTGTTATATATATATATATATATATAATGTTCATCCATATAAAACTACCGACATAATAAAGTATGGAGGTTGAGGGTCATCTCCTCAGGGTTTATGTGACTGATTTTCATTATTTATCATTTCAAAAGGAAATTTATTTTTGTTTAAGGGTATGATATCACTGTACAAGTTTATCAATGTTTATGGTACAGGGATTGGTCATGAAACCCTTAGTTATAATTGAAGGTTTTCAACTCTCCAGGGTTCCACTATACTAAATTGAAATATTGGGAATATAACAGGTCTCATTTTAGAGATATGCAATTACGTTTCTTAGTTCTTTGTCAACTATACTTACTAGAACTGAACATGAGTTATTGATTTATGTTATGATAGTTTTTCAATTATATTCTCCATATAATTTTTGTACATGTGGAATGTGGAATTTTGGCCTCTTCCTTAAGCCTCTACTATGAATATGTTGCAGTAATCCATGGTTCGTTCATTTGCGTATAGACCTGTAATGTTTTGAGGAGCATATCTATATATTCTAAGTTTCTAATAATTATGATTAATCTCTCTTCATCATTTCTATAATGTTTAATATTTATTTATGAATATTATTCGTCATTTCTAATGTTTGTACATACAAATATTCTTTTACATTTTTTGCTAGTTTTGAGACTGTTTTTAATGTTTTAAATAAGAAAGATCAGTTCTTTCTGAATCTTTGTTTTCACACAGTGGTTACTATTGTACTTAGATATTTAGTAATGTAACAGTTTACTCTATTTACTTTTTCTTTCATCTTTACTCTAGATGGGTGTCAGACCACTCTAAAGGTATTATCCCCTTAGTCAGTGTACTAGTTAAATTCTACATACATGAAAAACTACCTTTTCCTTTGGATTTACTTCCTAAGTTTTAGACTGTCAAATCTACTATGTTTATAGTTTTCTTTCACCCATAGTTAAATAATATAAAAGTCAATATCATAAGTATAGAAACCTTTTTCCATAATCCGTTTCCTACAGGACTTTATTTCTTTGTAACTCTTATACAAGAAAAAACACATAAATTAACATTTCTATCTCTATATATGTTCATACAAATTCACATGGAAAAACATTCAAGTTTTCTTTTAACTCAAGTCTACTTATCTCACTTTCTGTAACTCTGATGGATTCTTCCCAACCTTGAGTGAAGTGATAACGTCCTCCACTCCCCCCGTGCTCCACGCCAAGGTAGAAATTCACATCAATTTATTATCTAAGGAGGTAGACCTCAGGACTCCCATCCAGTCTCTTCTCCCAAGTAAGATAGTAGAGTTCCATTGGTTCCCACCAGCTCTGTAAGCTCTACTTCTTCAACATCTAGTTGTTTTTCTTTTCCTGTATATAACCGCTTTCTTCCTCTAGGATTTTCTTTTTATTCCCCAGAGGAAAGGTAACTAGTAGTAACTTATTTATTCAACTACCTTGGAGCCTTGAAAACTTACCATTAGATTCATGGTACCATACCATAAGTAAACTTCATTTTCAAAAGTAAGAAACTTGATTCATAACTTTGGATTAACGTATTTGTTAATCTGCTAATTAAAAGTAAATACTTCAATGTCTGATTAAAAAAATATTTCTTTTAACAAAGTAATCATTAGAAATGGGTGTTACAGCTCCCCCGCCTAAAATGAACATCTCCTTTAGTGTTAAACCATTCCATTGAACAGTCTTGGATATGCCTCCCGCACAAATTTTTCATCTTCCCAAGTCGCCTCCTTCGGGCTAAAGTGCTTCCATTGCACTTTAACTTGGTTCATAGCTCGTGTCTGGAGTGGTATTTCTCTCTGTTCGAGGATACATTGAGGCTCTACCAGAAACTCACCGTCCAGTTCGACCTAGACATTCTACCAATGTATTACGTACATAGGATAATGGTTATATCTTTAAAGCACAGACACATGGAAGACGTTATGCACTTGTATGTGTCTTGGTAAGGCTAATCGATAAGCTACTGGTCCCACCCTTTCCAAGATTTGGAAAGGTCCACAGAAGTAGGGAGCCAATTTAGCACAAGTAGTCCACCTCAGTGTACTCTTCTTGGGTCTAATTCTAACATAGAGATGGACTCCTACTTCAAACTCCCAGTAGGTCCTTTTCCGGTCTGCATACACTTTCTGTCTATCTTGTGCACTCTTCAAATTTTGTCGAATATTCTTAAATTATTGCTCCATCTTGACGAACATAGTCTTGTTTCATCTTGTTTCATGACTGCCCTAATTAATCTTGTTTCATGACTACCCTAATTAATAGTCGTCTGACATAGTCTTCCATAGAGAGCTTCAAATGGGCTCATCTTGAGTGATTCCTGATAACCGTTATTATAATAAAATTCTACCAAATGTAGGTAATCTTCCCATTTTCTTGGTTTCTGCATTACATACATTCCTAGCATGTCTTCCAAAATTTGGTTTACCCATTCTATTTGCCCATCCATTTGATAATGATAAGTCGTAATGAACTGGATTTGAGTGCCTGATCCTATAAACAATGCCTTCCTTATGCCTTAAGTAAACTTCACATCTCTATCCAAGAAGACTATTTTTGGTATACCATGTAATATGAATATTTCTCTCATAAAGATTTTAGCAATCTGTACGGTTTTAAAATTGTATTTTACAGGAACACAATGGTCTCCTTTGGTCAAGAAATCCACAACCACCATAATGGAGTCATTATTTATCTTTGTTCCTATTAAACCAACAATAAAATCTAGCGATATAACTTCCCATTTTCATTTTGGTACTTGTATGGGTTGTAATAAACCGGTTGGGTGCTGATGTTCAAATTTTACTTGCTGGCATTCCAAATACTTGGTCAAATATTTAGCAATGTCTTTGCACATTCCTAGACAAAAGTAGTCTTTTTGATAGCTGTTATGTTCTTATAGCCAGGGTGTCCAGCGTATGAACTTCTCCGATACTCATCCAGGACTAGTCATTTCAAACCTATTTGATTATTAATAAGCATTTTTCCTCGAAAAATCAACATCTCTTTTTCATTGATGACATAGTCTGAATGTTTTGATTGTGCTTCCATATCTTGAGTTTGCTGCCACAGGAACCGATATTCAAGATCTTTTCCTGCAGCCTTCTTTACCTCTTCTTGAAATTTGAATTCCACGTCATCAAAATACAATTCATAAGTATGATGTAAATTTTTTCTTAATGCATCAAAAACTCAATTTTATTTGCCTTTAACATCCAACATTTCAAAATCAAACTTGCTCAGGAATGCATTCCATATTTCTTGGCGAGCATTCAGATCGAATTGCTTAAAGTAGCTGGCTAGACTGCTATGGTCATTTTTTAGTACAATTTTTTTTCCCAATAGGTAGTGCCTCCATATCTTGAGTGCATGCACAACTGTCGTCAATTCTAAATCATAGACAGAGTATCATTTCTCATGGTCTCTTAACTTCCTGGATTCATACACCACTATCTTTCCTTCTTGTGAAAACACTACTCCTACTCCTTTTTTACTTGCACCAGTGAAAACCTCAAATTATAAATTTGGATCTGCTACTTTTAGAACAGGAGCAATGGTCAGTAACTATTTTAATTTCTCAAAACTAGATTGAAATTCCATGGTCTAGTTGAATTTTCCCCCCCTACGTTGCAAGGAAGTTATAGGAAGTGCAATTTTAGAAAAACCTTCTATAAAAAGTCGGTAATAACCAGCCAGTCCCATGAAGGACCGAATATCTACCACATTTTTAGGAACCTTTCATTCCATAATAGTCTTTATCTTTTCAAGGTCCACTACTATTCCTTCAGCCGAAATGACGTGTCCCAAATACTGTATTTGTTTCTTGAAAAAGTCACACTTATTAAATTTTTTTGTATAGTTGATGGTCCCTTAACATTTTCAGCATTATACATAGATTTTCCTTATTTTCCTCCTCATTTATAGAATATATTAATATATTGTATAAAAATAAGAATGAATTTATCCAGATATGGATGGAATATGCCATGCATTAAGCTCATGAATGTTGCAGGTGCATTGGTCAAGCCAAACGATAGAACCACAAATTCGTAATGCCCATATCTAGTTCAAAAATCTGTTTTATAAATACCCTCATCCTTTATTCTTATTTAATGAGATCCAGATCTTAAATATATTTTCGAAAAGAATATAGCCCCTTTTACTTGATCGAACAGGTCATAAATATGAGGTAGAGGATACTTAATTTTAGCAGTCAATTTATTAATTTTTTTATAGTCCATACACATCTGTATAGTGCCATCCTTCTTCCTTACAAAAAATACTGGTGCTGCCCAAGGAGACATGTCGAGATGGATATAACCCTTGTCCAACAATTCTTGCAATTGCATCTTCAGCTCTATTAACTCAGGCACACTCATTCAGTAAGGTGCTCATGATACCGATGCCCTTCCTGACATTAAATCGATGGTAAAGTCTATATCCCGCTTAGGTGGAAAACCATGTATGTTTTTTGGAAATACATCCATGAAATCTTGCACCACTGGTATGTTTTCCATTACAAGAGCCTTATCTTTGGAATTGGGAAATCCCACCTGGATCGCATAGATTTCCTAATGCATTTTCCTAGCTGGGATGCTCTAATAGGATGCAGCTGAAGTGGCTTCTTAATTCCCTTCAACTCTTGACGTGTCCCATCTTCAACCTTATAGTAAATAATTTTATCCTTGCAATCTACTAATGATCAATGTGCTTCCAACCAATCTACTATTTGTTTATATCTACTTTCATTGAGAATGAAGTAAATATTCAATTTTTTTTCTAAATAGGTAAAAGATTTAATTTAGATTTATTATTTTTTATCTTTATTTTCAAATTTGTTATATATATATATATATAAACCTGCATATAATAAAATATAAATTATAATTTAATCATATTGAATATATAACTTAATATATCATACAAGAAATAAAAATAAGGTAAATAGGAAAATTAAAATAAGGAACTAAGAAGCAAAGAAAATTAGAGTAAAGTGATGAAAATTGTAAAATTTATATATTTATTTGAAAAATAATAATTAAATTGTTTAAATTGAGATGTATGTTAATAAAAAAAATGTTATAATTTTATCTAGATATTACTGAGTTCACTTCATATTAATAGACTCACTAGATATCTTAAAAATATGGCATAACCAAATCAAATAATTTAATCCTAATAAAATAATCGATTGCAGGATGATTTGGCTAAA
>JAXQQM020086310.1:0-28956 GCA_034641835.2 Pinus albicaulis
TTCAGATATTCCAAGTACTCGTGTGGCTAATTTTTCCCATTCCCGGGTGTATTCATCCATGTCACCTTTTTGTTTCAACCTGGTGAGTGCTAAGAAGAACTCTTCTTCCTTGACGCATTGGAATCTCTTAAAGAAAGCATTTTTTTAATTTTTTCCAACTTATGGAAAGTGTTGACTTCTTCCACCACATATACCAATTATACGCTTCGCCTTCCATTTGCATGGATGCATGTTTGATATTTTCATCATCACTATCAATACCTTAAATATCCAAATATTCTTCTCCTTTATTGAACTAAGCTATGCCGCTTTTTTCATCTCCGTCAAATTTGGAGAGATTGAGTTTTTCTCTTCATTGATATGTATTTAATGGTGGAGCGAAGAAGGGGAATTGATTTGAGATTGGCATATTTGTGTATGGATTGCAGAGTTGCCTGTTATGAAAAATTGTGTTACTATTTTCTTGATTAAGCGTGGAAGATGTCTTTGGAGACTCAGGTTTCTCATGTGCGTCTAACGATTTGAATGAATCAGAAGAATTGAGAAGTTGTGTTGCTTCATTATCCTGGGGTATTTTATCGGGTGTAATCTTCATGTTGATACAAATATAGGTCAACATCATCATAGTTTGATCCACCTTACTTGAAAGGTCTCCCTGATCCTTTTTAAATTCATTCTTGTTTTCCTCGAGATGATTATTTATTCTCTTTGTTGTGTTCTAGAGTTCTTTGATTTTATTGTCCTGTCCGATCAACTTAGTCTCAAGGTCTAATAATATTTTATTGAAATCGGCCATCGACATTGATGAAGCCATTTATTAGGTATGCGGTGGAGTATACTTATCCAGCATGAAAAAAAAAATAATAATAATAATTAAATATTAAATTTAAATTATTATTTTTATAATATTTAATTTAATTTATACATAACTATGAGAAGAAAATGGGTCAACATTAACGTGTTTGAATCCTGGTGTACCAAGCGTAAATGTTATTCTTGTAAAACTGGTGTCCAAACACCTCTTATATTTTATACCTAAGCTGTTTATGAACTGGCATCAACCCTTCCCATTGACCCTTTGACTGGGGCCACACCTCTTAACAGAGGAAGACGAAATTATATTAACTGCGTCTGCGTGGAGATTGTCACAGCAATGTCATGATTTTTGACGACGGACAATGAGAGACGGCACTGCATGGATGCGGTAGTGTCATGATGTTTGACGGCATACAGCGGAACGGATTTAGATAATGGCACAAAACGGATGGGAGATCGAGCAATAGTGGCAACACAAAGGGAGTAGGTGTTAGGAGTGATCAAGCCATGAACTGTGCAATTACCGGCCAAGGAACTCGAACTAGCTCTGATACCATATGCTATAGAGAACTCAACATTAATCATCAATGATCAACATTTTTATATGTATTTTATTAATAATGATTGAATGGATGGATTATATAGTGAGAGTCTCGGGCTTAAATACAGCCCGAAGTGCCTCTTGGTGAAGGGGCATGATCTTTGATCATGCCCTTTGCTTAACTAAACTAATAGATATAGAATAATTAATTTTTATATGACAAGTATTTTATCTATTGCTTCACTACAACATCTCCCCCATAATGGATCCAATATTATTTTTATCTTTTAATTCGACTTTAGATCTAATACCTCATTGATCTAACACTCTATTACAACATCTCTCCCATATTGAGTTGTAGAGCACCTCTTGACACAATAAAATGGAAAAATCAACCAAGAATTAAATAGATGACAATAACTAAAACATAAATAAGTTAACATTTTCAATTATAACCTTAATGGTAGAAAGTATTAAGGATGAAAACCTTTCCCATACCTACAATGTATGATAGGAAAATTTTAGCAAATAATTCTAATATGTGGATTCAAAAAAGAAGGAATTGTGAAAATAGACTCGGAAAATCCTAGAAACAAGGTAAAAGAAGAAAAATAAAAAAACTTAAAATTGAAACAAAACACAAAAATCTACAACACCACTAAATTAATCTTAGAAAAAACATGACCATGTGGTTTATGGAAAAAAAATGCACCATGAAGATAATATTCAAAGACAGAAAAATGTTCATGGTTGAGGCTTCAAGCATGGTTTTCCCATCCAGGTTACTAAAAATTATGATACAACAAGTATAAAATAGCTAAAATGAAAGATATTGAAAAAATGGAATAGGAAAAAACGCGATGGAGAGCTCTGGCGATTTCTCTTTTGACCTAGGTCTTCTGGCATCCAAAAACACCGTCGCCGCTCACTAGTTATCGACCTAGAGGTGCTACCATGGCCATTGGCACTATGATTCTCATGCTGATCTCCGATGCGGCTTATCTGTGTGGTTTTGGAACCAAACTCGTATCGTCCGCGCTTGCGCATCGGATGGGAAGGCGACCCCCTGCAGACTGAAGCGATGTTGTGTCGAGTAGAGCACCGATGTTAATCTGATTCGTGGTGGCTATCGTTTCCAAAATCACCACGGTTTTGCGGCGGCAATGGAAGTATATTATGGGGGGTGGTTATCACTTGAACCAGTGGGCGACCTGTGGGCTAATAACCCATCTCGCTTGGACTTCTTTAGTTTTCTGCGCTGGGGATTCCGAATGCTAGCGCCTGTTGTGTGGATTAATCCGTCTTGCGGACAAGACCGATCTCCTTAGTACTAAAAGTATCTAGCAACAAACAGCAAAATAGACTAATCTTTCTCTAAGCATATATGATCTATGAAAAGCTCTAAATAGGTGTAAAAGACTTACCGTTTGTCCAGTGCTTGTTTGAAGTTATTGTTATCCCTCGCGCGCTTGAAGGAGTTTTGCTTGTAAACCTGCAGTCACAAACAAGAAAAATATTACAGAGCACCTGTATAGAAATCATCATAAACCATGCTTATCATAGTGATCAAGGAATCTATGAAATAAACCATTGATTGAAAGCTTATTGAGAAAAATGAGTATATTTGTATTAATTTCAAAAGAAGAAAATCCTTACAACCTAAGCCTTGATGTTGCACAGAACTTTCCGGGGTCCGAAGCAGGAGTCTCCTTTACTTTGATAAGCTCTGCACTCCTCCAACCAAGACAAATAGAGGTATGCAATCTCTCCTCACAAAAGTCTTAGTTAACTGAGTCTAAATCTCAACAGCACTTAACTTCAAATATTCTAAAATCTTGAACTCCCTTTGAGGCTACCCAATGCCTCTTTTTATAGTGGAAAAGAGGAGGTTTTCTGTTCCAAGTATGAAGGGATAGAATCCTCCTTCAAAGGGATAATCTCCTCACATCAAGGGGTTAGCTCCATAAGGTAAGGGATTCATGCACCTCACAAGAGCGGTTCTGCCACCGCAAAATCCATTCTAGAAGCTTCCAGAATTTACTTTAATTGAGCTTTTTGGGATTTTACTTGCGCCTTTTTAATCTTACAGGGGTCCGCACCTATAACAAAGATAAAGTGCGTTCATGAACGCAGGAAAGCTGAACATTGGGTGTGGGACCGCAGGCAAGATAGCCAGAAAGTGCGATACCAAAGTTTAGAAGACTTTTAGGAACGTTTTCTGATTTTCAAGGCTTGACATGAGGAACTGATGTGTTAGACTTGAAAAAGGGAGAAGTATGAGTAATAATGAGCTCATACACATGGAAGAATGTCAGGATGACAATTTTCAGTGTAACAGATTGGCCCCTAAAGTGCAAAGTTTGGAATAGATGATGCTGAAGTCTGTCATATATGAAGAGTGTAGTACTTTATCATTTCAAGGATCATCCTGTGGACACCCCAGTCAGCACCTGTAAAAAAATTCAATGCAAAATATATATGTATATGTATCATCACTGAGGTAGGCATTCCCATACTCAGATTAAACTAACTAAACACTGATTCAACTGTTCTGATATAGGAATGATTTTGAGTACATCACAGTATAGACATGTGTAGACACAGTATGGACGCAGCCATCTATTTATAAATAGTCTACTGTATAAATGATAACAAAATTCCTCGCAGCCTGGATGGTAGAAACTAGATCCAGGGTCTTGATTTCCGCATCTCGAACTAGTACGATTCTATCCATGCGAATGAATGTGTCGAAGTCGAACATGGTAGAAACCACTTGATTACCAGTCAATGATGTAAACTGTTAACAAGTGTGAGAGTAACCACCAGTAATGTCAATGGCTCACAAAGTACCCAGTACAATCCATGAAATGTGAATGAATGAGCTGAAGTCGAACATCTCACGGAATCATTCGATCGAAGGTCCATGATGTAACATGTCGTCGAAAGGAAGAACCCTGCCATTAAGGCATGCAGATTTCAAGGTACTGACGATTTCTAGATCAACTTCCCAGATAATGAGTTGTCGTCGATAGAAAGAGATCCGTCGTAGGCAAGCCCACAACACGAAATCATAGATCAAGTTTTGAAAATATATTGGCAAGGACTGACTCAGGGATGGTCAAAATGGATGACAAATATTTTGCAGATGAATGGTTTATTTAAACTGTTCTCTTGAACACATAACGACATTGCAGATGGCTTGGCGACAATTGACCCGAAGCTAATACCCAGAAACCGGATGATAACTTTCAATGAGGTTTGATTAACTGTTAGGCAAAGGATTTCCCAACCCAGGTGAATGAAAGTGTCGTGTTCAAGAATGGTTGACTAAATTTTTGAAGAATCAAAATACAAAAAACACGCCTATTTTCCTCTCTTTTCCCCCACCATTTCTGGCAAGTACCTCTTTATTTTTGACAAGCTTGAGGAGGATAACATTTGCTTGTTTATAAGCTCATCCTTCGGATGAGTCCAACTTAGTTTAAGATTTGAACCCTAAGAAGGAGTGGTTCGTTCCTGTTGAAAATTAAACAGGTCCTTTACTGTTAAATTTTAACGAGTCCAGTATAGGAGAAACTCGGTGTTTTTTTATTTTAGGGAGTCAGAAGAAAAACTTAAGAAAACTTCGTGGGTGTACTTTTTCATAAATTTAGTCTCTCAGACCCGAAAAAGGATAAAATAATGCGGGAGAGAACTCTATTGACCATAATTAGTCAACGTATACCTTTTTCGTAAATAGTCCATTTCAGTCCGTAAAAGGGGTAAAATTATACTGAAGGGACGATTATTCATTTACTTTAACGAGTTCGAACAATCAAGTACTCGGCGATCTTTTCATGTTTAGAGAGTCTGAAAATGGCTTAAAAGAGGACTCTAATGTTTCGCTTTTTCGTAAATTTTTGAAAGAGTCCAAAAAAGTGATAAAAGTATGCTCTTTGTTGAAAAATGATCAATTCTCCTGAAAAATCCAATTTCTGCACAAAAACTTGAAACATTACACATACCTATTTAAAATGAGTAAAAATGCTTCAAAAATACCCTTTTTAAAGTGAAAAATAAATAAATTAAAAATTCATCTATTCAAAAAAACTTATAAAAAGGACTTTTTCAACTTCATTTTTACCGTTCAAGTTCAGAGTAAAAAGTAGAAGCTTTTGGGTAAAAAAATTCCTGTGAAGATTCCGGAAAATCCGTCTGTTGAAATCGAGAACCGTCAGTCCCAGGTAATCCACGACCTCTTAATCTTGCATTTCATCCATTTACAATTCATTTTTAGGCTTTAAATCTTATTTTTAAGGGAAAAATATGGTTCAAAAATCGCCCGCGGGGGTCCGCAGGTGACACACATGGTACCTGCGGACCCCGACTTTTTCCTACAAGGAAAAAAGTCGTGGGTCCGCACTTTCCTTACAGAACATGTGCATTCCTATGCACTGTCTATAAAGGTAAAGTGCGGTCCCTGCGCGTTTAAATTTAAAACTCAAATTTCTCTTTTGCCGCCTAAAATTTTTCAAATTAGATTGTTCTAATCTATCTTTTTATGTATTGTAGGATTAACAAGATGTTGATTTGGAGAGAACGTGAACACGAGGATGTGGATGACACCGCAATGCTCTATTTTCCCACAATGCAAGCATTAAGAGCATGCGGTATATATAAATTCTGGGCCATCCAAGGCATGAGAGCACAGGTAGAGCTCCTGACATGGCTGGTAAACAGGTGGAACGTGCAGGACCAGTTTTTCATTATTGGCGGCCACCGGCTCGAAATCAAGCTAGAGGACATTTATTTTCTGACTGGTTTGTCTAAGAGGGGCGAACAACTCTCCTTGTTTGGGACTAGGCCAGGTGGCCAAACTGTCGCTAGTCTTCGGCAAGAATTCTGTAATGATGAAGCAGACCCCAGGGACAAATGGATTGATATAAAAACTATCATCTGTCCCGAGTTGAAAGTTATTGCATTTACTGTTACCAGGCTGTGTGGGAGCGCAGCATTGCATGTAGCTACCGGTTCTCAGATGCGTATTGTTGTGGACTGTTTTTGCGGCACCATTTTCAACTAGTGTGACGCTGTGTTGGCTAATGTAAAAGGCCAACTAACTAGAGAAAAAAATGGGAAACTAAATAACTTTGGATATGGATCCATCATCATCCCTTTTTCTCTAGAGAGGATTCCTATGCTAGCTCCATAGAGTATCCCTGTTGATTCCGGTCGACTTAGAGAACCTAGGATGGTTCGTTGGTCCGCACTGATGGCCCATCATGGTATTGAGGGAACTGAGATTGTTCGATTTCCTTCTTCATATTTTCATTGGCTGGATTGCCAAGTTTTTGTTATAGAGGATTTTCCATACGCCGGGATAGATTTCCGCGGTGACCGAGAGATGACTCTCCCAGTAGGGGAACAGTGGGATGACTCAGGTAAAAAATATTTCTTCAACATTTTCTAAGTTCTATTTTTTTATTTTTAAATCGTCTTGGAAATTAATAACCAAAATTTTATTGAATACAGATGTGGGTCCATGGCAACCAGCCCATCTCCAACCCTATGAAAGAAGACAACCAGTTGCAGCCACACCAGCTCCAACAGGCCAATCAGCAGAAATTTTGACTGATTTAGAGCATCATCTAGAGCGTTTGACTCTAGACATTCCAGAGACAAACATAGATGATATCCTACTCAGATTGCAGAGATACGTGATTGGTGTTCCAGGACCTTTTAGGAGGTTTCTGTGCAGGGTGGCTCGGGCAGTGGTTTCTTACCGTGATCACCATCAGTGATGGGATGATCGTGTTGTAAACTCATATTTTTTACTTTTTGTGTTATCATTTTCCGATCATAAGGTGTTTCCAACCTATGATCGAAGACGATGTATATTTTTTGAAAACACTTCTATCTATGATATATCACTATTTACCGACTATCTGTATACATGTTATGAATGTTATTTGTTTTACTGTTTTTTATCACTGCAAATGTCGATTTATCATACTAGAAGCAACTGCGTCTGCTAATGTATTTAAATGTCTTGGAATATGTTGATATTCAATGTAGTCAAACTCACGTTCCAAGAGATGAACTCTTAAAAACAACCGTAACAACACTGGATTTCTAATGGCATAAACCCTGTTAAGTTGTAATACAACAAGTTCATAATCCAACCTCACAATCAAACTCCGAATTCCAAATGATATGGACTCAGATAATAACTCAATCACTGCATTATACTCGGAAATGTTATTCGTTGTTTGACCAAGGCTTACCCCATGCATGGAAACTAACTCGTCAGAGGGTGAATAGATAACCCAAGCTGCGGAAGAAATGTTCCGTGTACTACGACAAGCACCATCAGCAAAACCAATGTAGGTTTGAAGAGACGTCGACATCTGCAATATCAAGAGTAAAACTCAGATAAGTAGGAATAGTGATAAAACACACTTTTAAACTAGGCACACCTTTCTAATCTAAGACACACCAGCAGTAAAGAAATCTAACATAAAAAATGAAAGATCTCCATACCAAGTTTAAGCATAATATCGCTTCATATATAACCCATTTCTGGGCTTATCTAAAGGGATACCATCAAAATCTATCAGCTCATAGGCCCCTTTTGCCAGCTTTCACTTAACAATGAAAGGACCATGCCACATGGGCACAAATTTCCCAGCTCCTAGCTTATCGTTGGCTTGATCATAAATTAAGACTAGGTCTCCTTCTGAAAAATTTCGAGGGGTAACACTTCTATCATACTGAGCTTTTACTCTTTTGACATGAGCCTCATTTTCTATTGCAGCGTTTCTCCGATTTTCATCCAATTGAGCCAAGTACAAAAAACGTTTCTCCTCTTCAGACGTTGCTGAGAGTAATTCTATGGCTAATTTCAAAGATGGAATTCCGCATTCAATCGGCAACACAGCTTCCAAACCGTAAACAAGTTGAAAGGGAGTGAAACCAGTTGATGTTTTGACTGAGCTTCGATATGCCCAAAGTGCTGAAAATAACATGGAATGCCAAATCGTCTTGTGAATACCAATAATTCGTCTGATCATGGTGACTAAAATTTATTTATGGCTTTGACCAGACCATTGGCTTGCGGATAATATGGAGTGGAACTATCGTGGCGCAGGCCAAGCTGTTCTGTCAGTTCAGTCATCATGATGTTCCGAAAATGGCTTCCATGATCAGTAATAATGGCTTGAGGAACACCGAACCTAGAAATTATGTGATTAAATACGAAAGTTGCAGCAATCTTGTCGTCAGCCGAAAATGTAGGCATCGCCTCGGCCCACTTAGTAAAATAATCTACTGCTAAGATAATATAGGCATGCCCCCCGGCCGAGTGAGGGTTACATGTAATAAAATCGATACCCCATTTTTCGGAAGGACCAATAGCAATTATGGGATGAAGAGGAGCAGGTGGCGCGCGCATCTTACAATCAAACAGTTGACAATTGTGGCATTTTCGGACTGCATAAATACAATCTTTGAATAACGATGGCCAGAAATAACCAGTGCGGAATATCTTTTGGGCTGTGGCATACCCAGACATATGACCGCCACATGCTCCAGAATGGCAGTCATTTAAAACCTTTTCAACTTCTTCATGAATAAGACAGCGTCGAAAAACAGAATCCGCTCCACGACGATAAAGTGTATCACCAATAATGTTATACTGTTGGGATTGGAAACGTATCTTCTGTCGCTGAGATCGCGAGATTTCAGGCCGAAAATATTGGGTTTGGAGATAAACGATAATATCTCCATACCATGGATCAAGAGTACTGATAAGAAACAGAGATTCGTCGGCAATGGGCTGCTCTGCCACAGTTTTAGTATCAGTAGAGGGGAAATCACACATTAGTTCCGCAAAAACCAAGGATTTCTTCGCCTTGGATTTTTCAAATTCCAAGTCAAATTCCTGCAGGATGACTATCCATTTGGAATACTTGCCCCCCTAGCAATTTTTTGGTCAAAATGTACATCATAGGGTTGCAATCAGAAATTACAGTAGTTTTGCGTAACAATATGTAATGTCTAAAACGTTAGACAGCTTGAACAACTGCCAAAGCCAATTTCTCGACATGCGTATACTTAATCTCAATCGGATGCAGATTTCGACTAAGATAGTAAATCACATGTTCAGTGTGAGATTCGTCTTCCTGAACTAACACCATCCCAATGGTGGAATGAGAAGCGGCGAGATATAAGATGTAATCCTGGTTGTAGTTGGGAGGATGCAATAACGGTGCATGGGTCAACGCGTGTTTAAGTGCATCAAAAGATCGATTAGCGATCTCATCCCAAAAGAATGGAATGTTCTGTTTTAACAACCGGGTAAAACCTTTTGTAAGCTCGGCGTAGTTAGGAATAAATCTTCGTAAAAATTTTGCTTTCCCTTGCAAACTTTGGAGTTGGCGTAAAGTCGAAGGAGGAGGTAATTTGACAATAGCCTCGACCTTCGATGGATCGACGCGAATACCTGCTTTTGAGACAACAAATCCCAGTAAACGACCCGACTCAACACAAAAAACACATTTGTGTGGATTTAGCCGAATTCGATAATGCCGACATATCATAAAGATAGCATGTAAATGTGTAAGATGGTCAGCCCTGCGTGATGAATGAGTAGGTAAATCATCGAGATACGGTTGCACAATGTGCCTAATGTCATGAAATGCATAAGACATTGCCCTTTGAAAAGTTGCTCCAACATTCTTCAATCCAAAGGGTAGTTTGCAGTAAGAAAATGTCCCCCATGGACAAATAAAGGTTGTTTTTGGCTTATCAGCAGGGAGTATGTTTATTTGATTATACCCTGAAAAGCCATCCATAAAGGAAAACATTTCACTGCCGGCACAATCATCAATTATTTGATCGATATAGGGAGTTGGGTAATTTTCTTTAGGACAAGCTCGATTAATATCCCTATAATCGATACATACTCGTATCGTTCCTTGCTTTTTAGTCACAGGAACAATATTAGATACCCAATCCGTTAAGGGAATCGGATAAATAAAACCCGCACGAAGCAATTTTTCAACCTCTGCTTTGATAGTAGCAACTTTTCTAGGATGCATCTGACGTAGACGTTGACGGACGAGTTTGTCATCCGGGTAAGTCTTGATTTCATGTACGACAATTGATGGATCAATTCCTGGCATTTCTTCATAAGACCAGGCAAACACATCATGGAATTCTTGAAATAGGGCTTTATAAGTTTGAATTTCTTCTTCAGTATAGGAAGCACCTATATGAATGTTTTCAATTATTCTAGGTTTAACTGAAATGTCAATTGGAATCGTTCGAGAAATATTTTCCAAATTTAACTCAGAATCAGGATTTTTCAATGGATTCTACGGTTCCTTGACATATTCAGCAGTAAATATTGAAGCGAAATCATCTTCGGAATTATCTAGTTCAGGTAAAAACGAAGATCAATGATGTGGATATTCCCATGGTAAATCATCAACAGACAATAACTCACAAATCTGCTCATCAGAATGAACAGGTTCAGGAAATGCCGTTGTGGCTGAGCTAGATACAGAGAGTGATTCCTCATAGATCACATTCACTGGATCAATTTCGGTTGAAGAGGGGTCGGAAAAAGACTATACAGCCTGATATGAAAGTTCAAATGGACTCAAAGGCATCATGCCATCAATTGAATCTAACTCGGATTCGGAAGGTACGATCCAAGGATCATCAGACATAAAAGAATCTGACGAAATCATATGAATAGTTGCAACAGAAGGCGATACGTTAGGAGGAGGAATGGAAAAATTTCCTAGCAAACCAGAATCTTTAAGCAAACCTACTCCAACATCCTTATAAGGGATAGTCGTTTTACCAACGTGTTGGATTGTTTCTGTAGAGGCTGGGTCGGAAGTAAAATAAGTTAACTGATCTATTGTAACGATCTTTCCTTGATATGGAAATTTTATGAGTCGGAAGACCGAAGAGACGACAGCAGTCATAGCGTAAGACCAACTACGACCGAGAAGAAGGTTGTAATCAAGAGGGGCATCAACCACTTCCACATCTAGATTTACAACTTTACCTTCGACCCCTATGGGTAAATCCTGCAAAATACCAAAAGGGTGGAAACCTCGACCATCAAAAGCCTTAAGAATCGTCGGAGATTGATTCAGTGTAGGAGAACCAAGTGATTTCCAACACTGAATCGACATAATACACGTTGAAGCTCCCTCATCAACCACAGTCCTATAAATCGGTCTATTTTTTACTGTCATCAGAATCTGGAAAGCCATTTGGTGAGGTAAGCGAGGTGTACTATTTTCTAGATCGAAGATTATAAGATTAGAATCCTGAATATCAACAGCTCCTATGGCAGACAAAAGCAATTTACGCTGTGCTAGGCATGATTGCAGCACTTCCAAAGCCGACATCGCTGAAGGAGAAATAGCTAAATCTTCAACAATGTTGTAATTCTGAGCAGCTCTCGCATGCGAATTGAAAGTTGATTTACGAAGAACACCTTTAGCAGGTGGTTTGATTATGAAGTCTGGATTTGGTTTCTCGATCTGTAGCGGACCAGAAATAGGAGGAGGTGTAGTTGATGTATTTGCATTAGAATATTCTGCTTCTTTATCATCAACAGGATTCTTAGTACCATAATCTTTCGATCGCGTCGCAATCCTTACATGAGACATCATCAAAATGGGCTCTTCTGAAGAAGTCGAGGTAGAACCAACCATCTTACTATCTTGAGTTGGAAAGGGATCCTTCAAGATAATAGGTTGTGAACCTTTGACGAATTTCGCAACCTCGGCCCTATGTGGGCATTCCTTAGTAAATGATCTTCGTCACAAATGTAACAAGGATACCGTGGTTTACGCTTTTCGTCATTGGATTCATTTTTATCAGTTTTTTCTTTCGAATTCTTTTTGTTTTTATTCTTCCCTTTCTTTTTACTACCGGATTTAGATTTAGCTGTAGATGTCTCCACAACATGAATATCGGCAGAAACTTCAGGGGAAGATTCTCCTTTCGGGGAATCGGGTAAAGTTATAAATGGAGAAGAATTCTTTGAAGATTTCTTCTTACTTTTAGTATTGACTGTACCAATCATACCGTCAGCGGCATGAGACCCTGAAGGAGAAGCAGCTATTTGACCTTGTTTTGGAAGGTCTGGGATTTTTTCATGTAAAGTACATGTCTGCGTGTAAACGAGGTCAGGGTACTGAACTTGAGAAATTACTTGCTCTTCAGTAACAACACCAGCCTTAGCCACATCTTCAGTAATCTTAGGTAACAATGATTTAACAAACCATTCCGCCAAAATTTAATCCGGAATGTAAACTTTCACCAAACGTCTCCTACGTCACCATTCATGAATATGATCAGAAATATCTATAGACGTGGATTGTTTCAGTGAAGTTAATAATTCTGTGCCATTGTCGTATCTGACCGGCAACTGAAAATGAGTCAAGAAGGCAGTTGCTAACTGACTGAAGTTATGAAACGATCATCGTGGTAACTCAATGTACCATTTGGCTGCAAGACCAATAAGAGTTCTTTGGAAAAGACGTAAGCGAATCGAATCATCGATGATTGAATTAGACGCACACCAAAGGTGATAAGTCATGACGTGATTTGATGGATCCTCTCCTGACTTAACTTCGAATTTTGGTATATCACTGAGCAACTTATGCGGCATTTGCGGCCAGTACTGATAATAGAAAATTGGATCATTTGTAAGGCGCGTCAAATCAGGTAAATCCAAAGTTGCGATAAATGGTAACTGACGGTTAGGGTCACGAAAACCTTGAGTAGCCAAAGCAGTTCCAGGAGGTGGATACCCAGGGTAATTGGGAATCGGATTAGCATTAGGAATTGTATAACCTCCTGGAAAACCAGGATTAATCGTACTGAACTGGGGCTGTTGAGGCTGTTGACAAGTATAGCCAGGGTACGGTTGATACTGATAGTTTGGATTTTGTGTATAGGGACCGAATTGTGGTTGTCCCTGGTACGGTTGACACGTGAATTGCGGTTGACTTGTGACAACTGTACTTGTATCAGCTTGTCCCGTAGGCATCTGAACCGAAGTCTGAACCGAAGATCCTGGCTGGGGTACAGAGACTTGAGGGATTTGCACGAATGCAGGGATAGACGAACTCGGGGTTACAGATACTCCAGAAGCAGGTGTTACAGGTTGAACAGATGTAGCAGCAGTTGCAGCAGTTTGAGGCAGAGTCTTAGGTGAACTAGGACCAGCTTGCTGAACAGTACTAGGTGCAGAAGGTTGAATAGTAGGCTGGACAGGTTGCTGAGTTGGACCAGTAATTAAAGGTTTTCCAGGCTGATAAGGCAACTGCACATTAGGCAGCATAGGCTGTTGATATTGGGACGGATCCCACACCATGTTCATTCCGGGGTATTGTCCCGTATAAGGTTGAACGTAAGGACCATAACCTGGTTGAACATAGGGTTGATAAGTAAGTGGTATATTTCCGGCTCCTTGAATAGATGGCTGACCAGAAGGCTGTTGGAAACCTTGAATTGGGTACTGACCTTGAGGTTGATAACCCTGAGGCGCGTACTGAAGCTGGGGTTGGTAAGGACCCTGAGGAGCATATTGAGTTTGGAGTTGACCTTGGGGCATGTACTGTCCTGAAGGTTGATACCCTTGAGGTGTGTACTGTCCTTGGGGTTGTCCCCCAAAATAATATGATTCCACAGTTTGTCCTGGGAAAAATTTACCTTGAGGTTGCCCCCCAGGCGGTAACTGACTTCCTGAAGGTTGCCCCCCAAGCAGTAACTGACTACCTGAAGGTTGCCCCTTAGGCGGTAACGGATTTCCCTGTATTGGCCCTCCAGGCGATAACTGACCGCCTTGAGGTTGAGGATTCGGAATATTACCAGACATCATATAAATTTGCGTTGCATTCGATGTTTCAGTTTTAACACCACTATTACCAGATGACAAAATTTGTTCGATTGGTTGAGGAGCTGCTCCCGATAAAGTACCACAGAGAGCCTGATATCCCGAAGGAACAGAAGGACCACCATGTAAAAATGATTCCGGTGTCTGGGAAAACACGGATGACTCTCCAGCCATAATGGATGGCGGATAGTAACCTCTGGGTGTAGGATGAAATGGAACTCGAGGTGGAGAAAAAGCAAGACCTGGATTCTCTAAAAAGTTTGTTAAAGATAGATACCAAGCACTAGTTCGAATAGGGCTGTAGAAAATAGATTCACGCTCCCTAAGATTTAAAGATTGAGGGGAGTCGGGAAGAGATATATCTTTGTCTGGATTAGTAAGTTCTTCAATTGAAATAAGACTAGCTGGAAGATCGTCAGTGACAATATTTCTTACCCTAGGTGAACCAAGATCACTAGAAGTTGGTGAAATAAATCCTGAGGATGTTTCCACAAGAGAAGGTTCAGTTTTAGGTTCAGAGATTTCAAGTTCGTCAGCCAGTTCACTGGAAGCAGAAATACTACCAGTAACTTCAGAAACTGAAATCGGTTCTTGAATGTATTCTGTTGTAGGTATTTGATGATCAGGATGGACAACTATGGATGAAATTCCAATTTTTGTTGATCTAATTCTACCACTACTGGATGATACCAGAGCACGAAGCCCTTCAAGCTGACTTGGTGAATATTCAGGGGGTTTCCCTTGTAGTCTTCGAGATTGTCTCGATAATTCCGCCACGATTAAATATTAATTAATCACACGCAAACAAAGAAAATTTCAATGAAAACACCTAAAGTCTCTAAGGAAACAAACAGTTGAATCACACACTTAAAAATCTAAGAGATCAAACCACACACAAACAGTAACTTTCCGTTTTAAAAACACTAGTTGGTGATGAAATCCAACTTAGTAGAAATTTAACACAGAAAGGGCGGTTGGAACAGTTACCCCGACAACCTGCTTAATGAAACAGACTGGCACAAGTTTCCTCACAAAACCATCTTGTGTGAAGAGAACCCCCCAGAGAGTCCAAGTGAGTCTAGTCGACGTCTGCTCCAGGTACAGTGAGATATTTCCTTCACTGTCACCTTAAGAAATAATCTTAAGATAATGGACGCTAAGGTTACCAACAGTAACAAATATAACTGGGGGAACAATCTACGATTCAATTTCACGCGAAAGGGCAGAGTAGCAAGCTCAATCCCCTTGAAGGCTCCTCGACATGGTTAATCTGAGGTTTACCGACAAGTGACCCCAGGCTCCTCGACAATGGTTAATCCGAGGTTTACCGTTTGTAATACGCGCAAAATGTTCCTCGACATGGTCAATCCGAGGTTTACCGACAAGTGACCCCAGGCTCCTCGACAATGGTTAATTCGAGGTTTACCGTTTGTAATGCACGCAAAATCTTCTATCTTCCCCAATGAAACAGAATTGATTGTCTCAAAGGTTCGGACATGATCTCGTGATTGAATTCTTTAAGAGAAGCTTCCCAGATTATACAAATTACAATTGGATTTATCTCCTACCGCAAGATTTGTCTACTTGTTTGTTTTTACTACCTTGGAGAGTTAACTACTCCCTACTCCAAGATACTAGCCTAAGCTATGTTGGTGATAAGAGCCCTAGAAAATAAAAATATTGCTAGATGAATTTTAATTAAGCATTACTTTTAAGAGTTGTTTCTTAAGTCAATGGGTGCGGAAATGAAACTTTGATGGTGTGAAGACTCGATTTCCAAAAGACACTAAAAATGCACCTAAAAATGATAATCAGATTGTTTTCTTTCAATGAAATTCTAATTAAGGAAAAGTTAGAGAATGCAATTCTTTTAATAAACAATTCCTTCTTTAAACATAAAGAACAATTGAAAGAAACTATTTTTGTCTTTTCCAACAAATGATCAAAGCTCACAATAAAAATCCATTTACTTTCCAAAAACTTGAAGCTACAAAACAATTTTCCTTCAAAAGAAATCTAGAAATTTTAAAAGCACTCAAAACTACAAACTAATTTCGAGATCTACAAAGTTTAATAGCACTCAAAACTACAAACTTTAATAATCTAAATGAATAAAAGCTTTAAGATTTTTTTGAAGAATGTTTTTACTTAGTTGTTCAGCAAACTAAGGATCTATTCGTCCAGAATAACAAACAGATCGAAAACACTCAATTATGTTTTTATTAAAAATGAAATTCAAAAACCAATAACAAAGTTTCTTTTCGAAGATTTGCAAAGAAACAGGTAACTCTATTTCTCAATAAAGGATGATTTCACAATCAGGTCAGATCCAGCAAAAAGACCAAAAAGACCAAGGTAATCTGAGGTACTTCGAAGTGTCAAATTCTTCAAATCGCTACAAAGACCAAGTGAAATGCAATCCAAAATGCAAAACTTCTAGAAAATCATCAAAACACCAATACTGTTGAGATTTATTAACAGAAAGCTTTTGACAGAAACAATCATCAATCTGGGCAGAAAACAAAAACTGAAAATCAAAATCAAGATAAACTAAAGAAAGAAATCTGAAGTTTTTCAAAACTTTAACAGGGTCCATAGGCTCCAGGATATCACAGGTGCGGTCCCGCACTGTTTACACAGGAAAAGTGTGAAACTGCCCGCACTGTGAAAACAAGGCAAAGTGCGGTCCCAGGAAAAACTAGAGAAAAACTTAAAGGATTTCAAAATTTTCAAAAACAGAGAAAACCTAAGCTACCCAGGCAGATGTCAATCAATCAAAAACCAAGAAAAATGTTTCCTCAAATCAAAATAAAAGAGAACCAAAAACAACAAGTTCTTTCCCCAGTGGAGTCGCCAATTTGTTGTATGGATTAATCCGTCTTGCGGACAAGACCGATCTCCCTAGTACTAAAAGTATCTAGCAACAAACATCCAAATAGACTAATCTTTCTCTAAGCATATATGATCTATGAAAAGCTCTATATAGGTGTAAAAGACTTACCGTTTGTCCAGTGCTTGTTTGAAGTCGTGATTGTCCCTCGCGCGCTTGAAGGAGTTTTCCTCGTAAACCTGCAGTCACAAACAAGCAAAGTATTACATAGCACCTGTATAGAAATCATCATAAACCATGCTTATCATAGTGATCAAGGAATCTATGAAATAAACCATTGATTGAAAGCTTATTGAGAAAAATGAGTATATTTGTATTAATTTCAAAAGAAGAAAATCCTTACAACCTAAGCCTTGATGTTGCACAGAACTTTCCGGGGTCCGAAGCAGGAGTCTCCTTTACTTTGATAAGCTCTGCACTCCTCCAACCAAGACAAATAGAGGTATGCAATCTCTCCTCACAAAAGTCTTAGTTAACTGAGTCTAAATCTCAACAGCACTTAACTTCAAATATTCTAAAAGCTTGAACTCCCTTTGAGGCTACCCAATGCCTCTTTTTATAGTGGAAAAGAGAAGGTTTTCTGTTCCAAGTATGAAGGGATATAATCCTCCTTCAAAGGGATAAGCTCCTCACATCAAGGGGTTAGCTCCATAAGGTAAGGGATTCATGCACCTCACAAGAGCGGTTCTGCCACCGCAAAATCCATTCTAGAAGCTTCCAGAATTTACTTTAATTGAGCTTTTTGGGATTTTACTTGCGCCTTTTTAATCTTACGGGGGTCCGCACCTATAAAAAATATAAAGTGCGTTCAGGAACGCAGGAAAGCTGAACATTGGGTGTGGGACCGCAGGCAAGATAGCCAGAAAGTGCGACACCAAAGTTTAGGAGACTTTTAGGAACTTTTTCTGATTTTCAAGGCTTGACATGAGGAACTGATATGTTAGAATTGCAAAAGGGGGAAGTATGAGTAATAATGAGCTCATACACATAGCATAATGTTAGGATGACAATTTTTAGTGTAACACTACTGATATGCCAAGATTAAACAGTTTGGCCAGATCTTTATTCACTAACTATCAACATGAAATTTAAAACATGAATAAATCAAGATTAAGCAGTTTGATCATCATGAATTGTGGCATTTTTGGACAAGCTGCACAAAATATTATTTGCAAAAGTAAACTAAACTATAGGCTTTGGTTTTGAACTTCTCATTTGTCACCTATCCCTTACTTCTCTGATTGGTTCAAATTAGAAATTGGAACCAATGTCATTTTCTACCTACCTACTAATAAGCCAAGATTAAACAGTTTGGAAAATATTCATTTTCTAACTTATCAGCAAAAATTCAAAATTTATACAATCATGTTTAGACTATATGATTGAACAAGGCCTTCTTAAAATGTAGTGGCATTTTGATTTGCAACACTTTCAGAAATATTCATTTTTGGTATGGGGCTTACCTTTTTCTTTTTACATGCCCTCCTTTCTTATTTTTGTTTCTTTCTATTTGTTTTATTAGACTAGGCTTGTGGCCTTTGCTTTGGGCCTCAACCTGGTCCAGTTTTTTGTTTGTAATTTTTTTAGGCAATGTTATATACAATGAAGAAAATTCAAACTGAGATTTCTAACTGAAATAATGCTTCAACATCCTGCCATTGATAGGACCTCCAAACAACTCTGTTCCATCCATTTATTGTAAGAAGAATGCATTATTACCCCTTGCGAAATGAATGATGTATGGACCTTTCCATAGATTATTAAACTTTCCATGCTTGCCTTTGTCCTCTCTTCTAGAATCCCACTTCATCACTTCATCTCCAATGTCAAAATCATTTGCTTTGGTCCTTTTGTCAAAGATTTTCTTGATATTTTCTTGTACTAGTTTCATTCTGTTGTATACTCATTCTCTGGATTGCTGTAGCTGAATGGTTTGGATTACTCTTCTCTGTGTATCATTCTCTTCAGACTGTACTTCTTGAATGAGCTTCATTACTGGCACCCACAAGGTTATTGGGAAGGTTGCATCCATTACGTAGACTAGTTGATAGGGTGACATATCAATTGATTTTTTATTTGTTAGTCTGTTTGCCCATAGTGCATGTACCAATTTGTTGTGCCATGATTTTTTATTTTCCTCTAGTAACTTCTTAATGATGTTCACCAAAATCTTATTTAAGGATTTAGCCAACCCATTACCTTGAGGGTAATAAGCTGTAGAATTCCTCAAACTAATGTGATATTTGTGGCATAAATCCACCATTTTCATGGATTTAAAGGCAATATCGTTATCAGTAATGATTTTTCTAAGACAACCAAATCTAGAAAGAATGTTGGTTTTAATAAATCTAATAATTACCGAGTCTGTGGCAGTCCCGGAAGGAATGGATTCTATCCACTTAGTAAAATAGTTAGTTGCAGTAAGTATCCATTTATGTTGGGCAGAGGAGGAAGGGTGGATTTCTCCAATGAAATCTAGACCCCATTGTTGAAAAGAAGCTTCAACAGAGATTGGCTGTAATGGCAAAAGCATCAACTTTATTTTCCCTCAAAAGTTTGGCTTTTATGACAGGTAACTAGTAACTACCATTTTGTGGATGTCTTAGAAAAGGGTAGGCTAATAGAAACCAGACCTAAGGATCTTATTAACAATGGTCTTCCAATAGAGGTGGCCTCCACAATCACCTTCATGAAATTCATGCATAATCCTATCTGCATCTTCTTTAGGCAAACATTTAAGCAATACACCACCAGGATTTTTCCAATATAAAATTTTTCTAGAATGCAGAAATTTACAGCTTTTAATTTCAAGAATTTGACCTTTGTTTTGGACAAACCAGGAGGATAATTTAAATTAAAGAGAACATATAGTATATTTGTGTACCAGGGAGAATTTAGGAATGCTTCCTCAAAAGGTGGAGACACCAGCTCCTCTTGTTCATCCAGTGAGTGAATCATATTGATGTCTAGTGCTTGAAAATTTGTTTCAGCCATTAGTTTAGCCAACCCTTATCCTTTGATTAATTTGGTGGGTTTGATTTCTAGATCATACTCCAAGATGAAAGCAATCCATTTGCCTCTTTTCCCATTAGATCTTGTGTTAGGATGTCTTTAACCACTGTATGGGGCACAAATACAATGATGTGTGAATGAAGAATGTAGACTCTTAAATCATTTAGTGCTTTGTTTAAGGCAAAAGACTGCTTTTCCATGATATTATATTTCAAAGGTGCATCTCTTAAAGCTTGTCTGAAAAATGCTATGGGCTGCTCCTGTCCCTTTGTATCTTTCTGCAGTAATACAACAACAACTATGTGTTCTGATGCAAAGGAGAATATAAAGAAATCTTTGGTGAATCAGGGCTGATCATAACCGGTGTTTGTGTAAGTGCTTGCTTCACTAAGTCAAAAGACTACTTTGCTTCCTCGGCCCACTTGACTCCTGACTCTCTTTTGAGCATGTTGGTGATGTTCCTTAGGAGTTCTGCAAGGTTTGGTATAAACCTTCTTATAAAATTTATCTTTCCAATGAAATATTGCAGCTCTTTGATATTCATTGGGTGACTGATTTGCAATATTCCCTCAATCCTATTTGGGTCAATCTTGATCCCTTCTTCAGATATGATGTGACCTAGAAGATTTCCTTCTTGAAGGCTAAATAAATATTTTTTAGGATTCAGAGACAGACCGTACTTTTTTCATTTCTCAAAGACCTTTCTCAAATGAGCTAGATGTTAATCATCAATTTTTGAATAGACTGTGATACCATAAAGATATATCAACGAAGAAACCTATTTCTTCTAAGAAATAAATATCCATTGCTCTTTGGAAAGTGGCTCCAATGTTCATTAACCCAAAAGGAATTTTTACATACATAAAGGTGCCCTAAGGTGTAGTGAAAGTTGTTTTGTGTTGATCATCTGGGTGCACCTGCACCTTATTGTACCCTAGAAAGCCATCTAGCAGAGAGATCCTTTTGGAGCCTACCACCCTTTGCAATATGTGGTCCATATTTGGTAAAGGGTAGTTGTCATTTAGGGATGCTTTGTTTAGATTTATGAAGTCAATGCAGAGTCTAATATCCCCTGTCTTCTTCCTCACAGATACAAGATTTGAAACCCATTCTGAGCACCTGAGTGGGACTATTATCCCAACATCATACATTTTCTTTATCTCTTTATCAACCAATGGAATTTGGACAAGATTTATTCTGTGTAGCTTCTGTTTAAAGGGCTTCTGGCTTTCTTTGAGTGGAATTTTGTGCTGGATGATATCAATATCATAGGACTTCAAGTCTTCATAACTCCAAGAAAACACATCACTAAATTCTTTGAATAACTCAATATATTTCTAATTTATAGGTGTTGGCAGTGATTTTGATAGTTTTACCATCTTGGGCTCTTGCTCACTACCTATATTGCACTCCTCTACATTTACTTTAGTGGATTCCATTTTTCGCTTTTTAGAAACATAATTGAAATAAAAAAGTTCTTCTAGAGGGAAAAGTCCTCTTGGAAAGGTATTATCTCTGAATTGTAACAATTAAAACTCTTCTTTTTCAGGATCTTCATACATTTCTATCCAATGTGGGTCTTTCTTTGCTAACATATTTATATCAACATCATGAGGGGGCTCCTCTTTATATGTTTGTTCCTTAGTAGGGCAATCCTATTTATGATCTAAGTCTGAATTTGGAATTTCAAACTCATTTTTGGATTGCAAGAAGTCTTCAATCTATTGGTCATCTTCAAAAACTTGCTAATATTTCATATTTTTAGGGACTGCTAGTCTGTATTTAACCTTTACTGTGTATTGTTTTTTAGCATGAGGTAGTTGACAAGTGCTGGCTGAAAATGCTAGTCCACTGGGCAAGGTTATATTCCTTGAATGTTTTTAGGAGGTCAAGGGCAGCATTCCTGTATGCTATTAACCTAGGATTCTTATCTGAATATTCTCCCTTAATTTTCCTAATGAATAGCTCAGAATCCCTGTTTGGGTTTCAAAATGTCACTCATTACCATACATTTTTCACCTTATGCTTCCATTATATCACCCATTATTCACCACCATGTCACTTAATTTTCCCTATTATTCACCATTAATGGGTCTAATTTATATTTTCCAAATATTATTTATTTTTAAGCATTTTTAAGAGAAATTCTTGATTAAATATTAGAAAATAATATATTTTACTTTATATATGGAAAGTGGGTTGTTTTTGTGACATGTGTAGGTGCCAAGGAAGCTTCCAAGACACCTTTATGTGGCATTGAATGATCAAATTCGAATTTGAAGAGATAAACCTCATGGAGAAGATCGAGGACAAAAGGGGGTTATGTGTCTAGATGGTTGAGAGATGTATGGAACTAAAGAGAGATTAGTGGATGATCATTATGAGTTTGTTACTCATCCCATTGTATAAATAGGAGTACAATCTCCTCCATTTGTAATCTTGAAGTTTTGTAATCTTAGAATTTTGGAGTATGTAATCTTAGAAGCTTAGAGTTGTAACCTTAGAGTTGGTTTGTAATGGAGATTTTGAAATAAAGGATCATACTTCAATTTTGCTTCTACATCTGAGTCTCCATTGAAGTGGTGTGCTTGTGGAGTTATGGAGGGCCCCCATGGCCTCACTTTCATGCTTATTTGCTTACTTTAGGTATAATTTAATTTATGTTTTTGTTTCATTTTAGCTTTCAAGTTTTTGTTAAATGTTCTAATATTGGAAGGATCTTATTTGAAAGTGTTTTTGTAAGAGAACCATAAGATCTCATACAATTATTAGATTTAGGTTTGTTTCATTTCAGCTTTTAAGTTTTTGTTAAATGTTCTAATATTGGAAGGATCTTATTTGAAAGTGTTTTTGTAAGAGAACCATAAGATCTCATGCAATTATTAGATTTAGGTTTGTTTCATTTCAGCTTTTAAGTTCTGTTAAATGTTCTAATATTGGAGGAGATCCTAAAATTTAGGTGTTCTTGTAAGAGAACCTTAGGATCTTGAAAATTGTTAGATCTAGGTTTGATTAATGTTGAAAGAGATCTTGATGAATATGTTCTTGTAAGGGAACTTTAAGATCTTGGACAAATTAGGAATCTTTCTAGATCTATATATTTTAGATAAGCACTTCTAAGTTTACCTTCCCGGGTTGACATTAAATTAAACTCTAATTGACATCATCAATTAGACACAAACATTTTGGCGCCGTTGCCGGGGAAGTGCAACTAGAAGGATTTAGTAATTATTTTATGCATTTGTTTTTAATGGGCTAATTTGTGGAACTTGGTGACAACAGGTTCATAAAGGAGTTCAAAGTTTGGAGCATTTTTATTTTTGCACATAGTTAATTTAAATTCAGTTTTTATTTTAAACCCCCATTTCTCACTAATCTATCTACGGATGATGAATTTGACAATGTTGAACAGGTACTTCTTGGAGAGCAAGGACAATAACCTTGAGCCAACTCTAAGACATGATACTCACATACTTGTAAAACATAATGTAAAATTTTTAAATCTTGATGTGAGCATGTTCGAATTTTTAGTCCGTAGATGGCTTCATTGGAAGCATTCTTTTACTTAGAAAATAAAACATATTTCAAGTTAATGTAGAATAGATTAAAAAAAATAAAATAAAATGAGATCTCGTAGAATTTATTTGTAGAATTTTCTTTTAGTCTTGTTTTTTTTTAAATATCATCATGAATAAAAAAGGAGCTCCTTCATCTTTGCATTTCTATGTCTTGTTTCTGTATCACGGGTGAGCCAGGAGCTTGATTATCGGAAAGCTTTGTCTTTCGAGAGTCTAAACGCCCCTGCGACATTGCAGAAAGATTATAGAAAATGCGAGGTTTGATTGCAGATCTTAATTGTGTTTATTATCCATCCACGCTAACCTACATAAACAAAAGTAAATCAAGAAATTAGTATGCTCTCTTCCTGCGCTTCGTGCATTTAGGAAGATCAGAAAATCTATTGATTTATTTCAAATAAAAATACTCTTGCTGGAAAATTGATCTGCGATATGACAATAAAGAATTTTGTGAATAAGAGAAAGATCATCTTAAAAAAAAATTAGATAAAAATTAGTTTTCTTTTAATTTTAGTTTAAAAAAAATATACTAAAAAATAAAAATTCCCACAAAATAATAATAATATATATATCATATATATATTATTATTAAAAAAAAAAATTATTTTTGAAAACTAACCATCTTTTAGATAGGATTCCATTTTTTTTAAAACCATTAAAAATGAAAAACATTAAAAAAAATAATAAAAACAATAAAAAATAAAATAATAAAACACAACCAAACAAATTGTTTAAAAAAAACCAACACAACAAATAACAAATCCTGTCATATCAAAACAGAGCCGAGAGCATTCAAACAAACAAACAAAACACCAAAAATTTTCAATACAACGCCAATACAAAACATATCAAACTCAAAATTCTCTGTAGGTACCCAGAACCGAAATATGTAGTATGATTTTATCAACATCATGGCAAAAAAAAAAAGATTGCATTAACATTTGTTTTGTTGTATATAAAGGGTTTGAAAGCTCGTTTCGGTGGTTTTCTCGTTTGTGTTTTCGTTAAGCCTTCGAGGAGAAACCATGGAAAAAGCTGGTGGAGTTGAGACCTTTGCCTTCCAGGCTAAGATCAACCAACTTTGAGTCTTATTATCAACACTTTTTATGGCAACAACGAAATTTTTCTCAGAAATCTCCTCAACAACTCCTCAGATGCTTTGGACAGGATCCGGTTAAGACATTGACAGAGCTTTGGACTGCTGAAGAAGGATTACATGAAGAATTTCTCAACATTCTCCATCCCTACGTCTACAATTTCGTCTTCTTGGGCCACAGAAAATGATGAATTCCAATTCATATTGGAACGCCATCAACCCTCCATATGCCATTTTTCGTTTTGGTTTACGTTTTGTTTTCCATTTGTTTTGGGTTTCTTTTCCATTTTTAGTTTTAATTTGTTTTGTATTTATTGTTATATATTGTATTTATTTTTATTTTGATTTGTTTTGATTTATATTTATATATTTTTAGTTAATGATTAATTTGTGTTGATTTGTATTTATATATTTTTAGTTAATGATTGATTTGTTTTGATTTGTATTTATAATTTCTTATTATAGTGAAAGTTTGATTTGTATTAATATATGTTATGATTTGTATTAATATATGTTATGATTTTATTAATATATTAATATATTAATTATATTAATGTATTAATATGTTGTTATAATTATATTAATATGGTTGTAATTTTCTTTAATTGTAATTTGTTATTATGATTGTTATGTTTGACTGTATTAATATATTGTTCTATATTAGATATGATTGTTATATTATGTTTGTTATCATTAAAAATAAAATAAAATTGTTATGTGTTTTGTGATAGTTGTTGTTTTGAAGGATTTAAGGGGTGAATATTGGCATGTGACGGATATTGGCATAAAAAAAAACTTTCGTGATATTTGAATGCTTTTATATGACATACTAATATGCAGAACACAACAAATCTTTCTAATGCCAATATTTTTGCCAAGCATATTTCATATGACACAAACAGGGAGTATTACTTTTCATGGTTATTTTTAAGAATGGATTGATATTAATATCATGATTAAGTCAATTTCAACACTTTTATTGTCCTTAATATGTTTTATTTGGTATGAAATTTTTGCGTAAGAATCATGAAGGAACTGGCCATTTATTCTTGAACACACTTATGTTTTCTTTATACCAAGTTTTTTTTACAGGTTACAGGATAATCAAGTGATCATTAAGCAGATTACGTTGTGCGCACAATTGGTCTTCAAACGACTAAATTCATGAAAAACCATAAAGACAAATCCATGTTCACAACCACAACCTTACACCTCCCTTTTTGCAAAAGATTTTGAATTCCACCAATTGTCAAACCATAAAGCATACCATTTCCATGTCCATTTTTCACAGCAAGAGTTCTTCTTCATTCACCATGCATTTCCTTTCATCTATTCCTAACTCATCAATAAAAGCCATTTTCCATTTTCATTTCCTTTTTCCTACCATTTTTCATTTCCGCCAATAAAACCCTCATTCTATGTATATCATTGAGTCAAAGTCCTAGAGTCTAATTATCTTTGTAAAAACACCTAGAGGCTTGCATGCCTTAATGGCAAGTACTCTTGCCAATGAACAATGGGAGTACATTAATATCCCTTGTTCGTTGGATCTTGTAGGTGACTCGACGACAACAAACTTATTCGTACCTACAAAGATGTGTTAGGCATCTTGACTCCCATTGGAATCAATGGTGGGAGCTCTCGTGTTGACTAGTGGCATTCATTAATGGCCACTAAGCCAACAACTTCTTACTATGTTCGACACCAGCACATTTAATCACATAGTAAGATTTGTGCCATCAAGCGTTGAAGACTTGAAGACCTATATTTTGTAGCAGATGAAGTAGACTTTCTTTCATTGTTTTTCAGTTTGTCATGACTTGAGGACAAGTCAATAAATAAGGCTGGGGGGAGGAAAATGTAACTTATATATTTTGTATACCTTCCAAGCCTTATATATTTTCAGCCATATTCAGCAGACTCATCAGATTCATCAGACTATCCAGCAGCAGATACGACAATACAGATCCATCTTTCATCCACAAATTGCAGAAGAAGCTTCAGATCAAAATTGTAGCAACTAAACATGCATGATTCATCCACTTCTATAGGTAAGTAAGGTATGATGTTTTCTAACCTTTAATCTTGAAATTCTTTTTAGATGCTAAAATAATGATGTTTGGAAAATATTCCACTATTTCACTATTCCCTTTCTCATTAAAAAAAAATTGCCAAAAACCATCAGTTGGGGAGGGGGGAATTTCACACTTCACACTTCATTTTTTTCCTTCATTCATATTACATCTTAACCCACATAGTTTTCCCACAATAAAACTACTACAAAATGATGAGCATATTAAATGACTTCTTAAAAATGATGAGCATATTAAATGACTTCTTGAAATGATCGATCTCAACAAAGTAAATAATGATTGTAACATAAGAACCAATCATTAAACAGAGATCTCAACAAAGTAAATAATGATTGTAACACAAGAACCAATCATTAAAAGATGCAAATGCTTTGCAAAAATAAAAGTTATCCAAAGATGTGCAAAGTTAAAAGGAAGTCCATGATTGAAAGATGCTTGTTACAGATGTGCAAAGTTAAAAAGGAAGTCCGTGATTGAAAGATGTTTGTTACACAAGAACCAAACATCTTGTAAAAGGAAACTCATCCAAGAATCAAATTAAACAAGTCATTGTAGTAGCTTGCATGAGGACATGCAAGAGCTTCAGTTGGGGAGTATGTTTGGGTTTCAAAATGTCACTCATTACCATACATTTTTCACCTATGCTTCCATTTTATCACCCATTATTCACCACCAGGTCACTTCATTTTCCCTATTATTCACCATTAATGGGTCTAATTTATATTTTCCAAATATTATTTATTTTTAAGCATTTTTTAGAGGAATTCTTGATTAAATATTAGAAAATAATATATTTTACATTATATATGGAAAGTGGGTTGTTTTTGTGACATGTGTAGGTGCCAAGGAAGCTTCCAAGACACCTTTATGTGGCCTTGAAGGATCAAATTCGAATTTGAGAAGATAAACCTCATGGAGAAGATTATGATCTCATGGAGAAGATCAAGGACAAAAGGGGTTATGTGTCTAGATGGTTGCGAGATGTATGGAACTAAAAGAGAGATTAGTGGATGATCATTATGAGTTTGTTACTCATCCCATTGTATAAATAGGAGTACAATCTCCTCCATTTGTAATGTGGAAGTTTTTGTAATATTGTAATCTTGAAGTTTTGTAATCTTAGAATTTTGGAGTATGTAATCTTAGAAGCTTAGAGTTGGTTTGTAATGGAGATTTTCAAATAAAGGATCCATACTTCAATTTTGCTTCTACATCTGAGTCTCCATTGAAGTGGTGTGCTTGTGGAGTTATGGAGGGCCCCCATGGCCTGACTTGCATGCTTATTTGCTTACTTTAGGTATAATTTAATTTATGTTTTTGTTTCATTTTAGCTTTCAAGTTTTTGTTAAATAATCTAATATTGGAAGGATCTTATTTGAAAGTGTTTTTGTAAGAGAACCATAAGATCTCATACAATTATTAGATTTAGCTTTGTTTCATTTCAGTTTTTAAGCTTTGTTAAATGATCTAATATTGGAAGGATCTTATTTGAAAATGTTTTTGTAAGAGAACCATAAGATCTCATACAATTATTATATTTAGTTTTATTTCATTTCAGTTTTTAAGCTTTGTTAAATGTTCTAATATTGGAAGAGTCTTATTTGAAAGTGTTCTTGTAAGAGAACTGCAAGACCTCATACAATTATTAGATCTAGGTTTATTTTATTTCAGCTTTTAAGTTCTTATTAGATGTTCTAATGTTGGAAGAGATATTGTAGAATATGTTCTTGTAAGAGAACTATAGATCTCAAACAATTGTTAGATCTAGGTTTGATTAGTTATTGAAAGAGATCTTAATGAATATGTTCTTGTAAGGGGAATTTAAGATCTTGGACAAATTAGGAATCTTTCTAGATCTATATATTTTAGATAAGCACTTCTAAGTTTACCTTCCCGGGTTGACATTAATTAAGAAACTTAACTCCAATTGACATCATCACTAGAATTACTATTTAGAGCTGCAGAAAGTTTAGAGTTTGTAGGGATCTTAACTCTCAACCCTGCATCTTAGAGCTTAGGAGCT
>JAXQQM020080344.1:0-16694 GCA_034641835.2 Pinus albicaulis
TAGGAGCTCCTGTGTGGATTACCTATTGTTAAACACCATGTTGAAGCACACACATGGTGTATGAGAAGATAAACACACACACAAGAGACTCAACACAATGAAGGATAAGCGTGAGGATTTCTTATTTTCCATTATACAAAAATGTACATTTATAGTACAATGGTGTGACTCTTGGTTTCACATTCCAAGGTCACTTGGTCTCCATTGTGACTTTTCGCATTCCACACCTACCCATGTAGGATTAGGTGTTCCAACATCCCCCTTTAATCCGAAGGGGTATGTGTGAGTCCAAGAAAAGAGTTGTAATACAAATCTGCAAAGTATACATGGCAGCACTTGGGCTGAATCAACTCTCTGAAATGTTGGAAAAAAGATATGGTTTAAGGATGACCACCAACACTGGAACGCAAAACTTGTTGCAGTTCCCGTAACTCTTCCAAAACCGGCAAGAAGCTGAAAGCTTCTGCTAGAGGAATTATCCCTCATAAAAAAGGGAGACCTTCAACCTAAAAGAAGGGAGGTCTACTACCTGTGATGGTTTTAGGATTACCAACAACTCTAGAATGCTTTGAAGCATTTCCTGGAACTCAACCAAAGCTGGAAAGAAGCTGAAGGCTACTAAGTTGAAGGCTTCTGCTAGAGGAAGTGTTCCTCATATATAAAAGGGAGACCTTCGACCTAAAAGAAGGGAGGTCTACTACCTGTGGTGGTTTTAGGTTGTCCACCAACCAAAGATGATGGTTTAAGGTTGTCCACCAAACGAAGGCATGCTCATGGGCATCCGTGTCTCTGGCTACATCTCTGAATCTGGAATGACGAATTGTGGCTCGGGCTCGCTTGAACTGCAGTGTCTCTGGCTACAACTCTGAACATGGAATGAGAGATTGTGGCTCGGGCTCACTTGATCTGTCGTCGAAGCTTGTACATGACCACCATTTTCCCCCCTGTCAGGGACAAGGTGAGATGATGGCGAAAACTCAACTGCAAGTTTGCTCAATATCCGTGAACATGTTCTGACATGCGACTTAAACATCTTCTTGGCTGCTGATGACCATTGCCAAGAAGCGATCCATCCAAGATGAATCTTGGTTCTTGCAGGAGGCTTGTGTCTGAAGCATCTGTCTGAAGAATGGGTGTGCCGACCACAGTGCTTGCATGGATGAAGATCAAAACAGTGATCTTTCATATGGCCAACTCGATCACAGTGTTGGCATTTTTCAATCTGATGTTGTTGTGGAACAGGATCTGGAACAGCTGCAGGTGAACTGTCATACATGAATCCGGCACTCTGAAATATGATGGGCTTTGTGTAGTCTGGAATATGAAAGGACACATCCTTGTCATATCCAAGACCAGTTCTGTGCTTGTTGTGGACAAGCTCTTCCCAAGGTCCGATGATGGGCTTGAGAAGTACAAGCGAGTCAGCCGTGATCTCGCATGTAAAATCTGCAATATCTGCTCTAGTGCAAGGGACTTGAATGTGAATCATCTCGGCAACTTTATCTTCTTTCTCTCCCGATGAGACTTCCTTCACAATCTTCTCGACCGTAAATGTGTCTGCAATGGTGGACTCTTTTGCTGAAGTTCATCTTGTCAAGCCGAGATTCCAACCGTAAGACTCAAAATTTTTCGTGCATCTAGCCAACAATTTTGTTTGTTACAGCATTCTTTTGATATCCAGATTTATGCAGGAACGCAACAGAATAAACATATAAACATAAATACAGAGATGCAGCGGAAATAACACTTCATTTCATTAATATCAACGAATTGAATTTTGCTTACAGACAGAATGGAAATAAAACTAGCTAGGGCGCTGGTAGCTATCTCTAAGAAGAGATGTGGCAGCTACAGGCCTCTGAACTATGTTACAATGAGGCTCGAGGGCCTATTTATCATTTAGAAACAATGGGAAATCCTAAACAGCCAAAACCCTAACCCTAGGAGATGAAGCGCCAAAACTATGGGCCCCGTTTGGGTAAATTGGTGTTTCAACTTCCCAGGGGCGTAACTTTGGCATACGATCTCCGTTTGACGCGTACCATACCTCGTTAGAAAGATCTATCCGAGGACTACAAATTTGGAACGGGCAACATGGTCCATGGACCCATGTTGCCCTCCGTTTTCCCAAAAAACGTCGTTTAGGGCCTCAAAACGGCTCCGGAAGTTTAGGACCCGAAAAACTGCTAAAAATAGTAAACTGTGCCGAAACTGAAAAACTAAAATAGACAATGGTGGAGCCCCAAGTGGAATAGGTGGGCGACCACCAATATCCACTTGGATCATTCCTCCCCCCTTAGGAAGCAATGGTCCCCATTGCGTTCAGTTCTTCCATGAGATGAGGAAATTTCTGCTAAACTTGGTCCCTGGTGAACCACTTTCCTTGGTGCAGGAGTTCGCCAGCTTTGACAACCCGATATAGTTGGATCTTCTGCTGGCGAGTGTTCTTGATTTGCATGTCCATGATGCAATCTGTGGTGGCCTGTTCCATGCAGTCTGGATTTAACTCAGTTGGTGTGAGTTGTTCTGCAATGTCCGAGGTGTCCAGTAGAGGTGGGAAGTAAGGACGAAGGAGATCCACATTGAAGACTGGGTGCAGACCAAGGAATGGTGGAATACTGAGCTCGAATGCATTGTTCCCTACAGCCTTGGTGATGGTGTACGGCCCGTATCGGAGCGGGCGAAGCTTGCGGTGGGGTCCAGTGAGGCGCTCCTTCTGCAAATGTAGCCATACTTTGTCACCCACCTGGAAGTTGTGTGGCACCCGGTGTTGATCATGGCGTTGCTTGTACTTGGCATTGGCTCTGTCCAATATATCATGAACCTGTTGGCGGATGTGTTGAATGCACTCGATGAAGCTACTAGCTTTGTCAACTTCAGACTGGACATGAGTTGAATTGGCCTGAGCAGCTGCAAATGGCATGGCTACGTCAATGGGACATAGTGGCTGGAATCCCAAGCCCACCTGAAAGGGGCTATGGCCGATTGAACTGTGGAGAGCCCGATTATAACTATGTTGTACATATGGGAGGCTCTCGTCCCATGTGCGTGGATGCTTTGAATTGTACATGCGCAGAATGTGTACAATCATTCTGTTGACGACCTCTGTCTGGCCATCCGTTTGGGGATGGAAAGCTGTGGACTTGGTGAGCTTGGTATCCAACATCGACCAGAGGCTGGACCAAAATGTGCTGAGGAACCTGCTATCCCGATCTGATATGATAGACCGTGGGATCCCAAAGTGCACCCACACTCGTTCAAAGAAGAGTTTAGCAGTGGCTTCTGCTGTGATATTCTTCTTGCAGGCCGCCATAATGGCCATCTTCGAGAATCTGTCGACGACCACAAAAACACAGTCATTTCCCTGCTTAGTAGAAGGCAGGCCTGACATGTAATCCATGGAGATGGATTCCCAAGGTCGGCTAGGGGTAGGTAGAGGAGTATATAGGCCTTGCTTCTTGATGGTCGGTTTGGCAATGGCACAAGCAGTGCAGGATCTGATGTGCTTCTCGACATCCTTTCGAAGGTTCGGCCAATAGAAGTACTTCTGCAGGATTGCTACTGTTTTCTCGACCCCGAAATGCCCAGCGACTCGACTGTAGTGTGCTTCCCATATCATCTTGGCACGCTCGCTTGAAGGAACACAAAGGTGTCCCATGTGACATAAAAGTGCATCTTGCAGGTGAAAATTTGGAACTTGCATACCCCCCAGGAGTGCCTTGTAAGTTTGGCCGAATTCCGGGTCACTCTCATAGAGAAGCGGCCAATCAGAAGTCTCGTGCCCACAAGCGTTGAGTACAGTGGTGAGCGCCACGATCGGTGGTCGGCTGAGGCAGTCTGCAACATGATTGGTGCTACCCTTCTTGTACTTGATGTTCAAATGAAACTGTTGCAGATATGTGGACCACTTCCGATGGCGATCATTCTGCAACTTCCCTTGTGTCTGTATGAACTGCAGGGGCCGGTGGTCTGTGTGGATGATTGTTTCCTTCCCCAAAATGTAATTCTTCCATTGTCGACAAGCTTGCACAATGGAATACATTTCTTTGTCATAGGTGGGATACTTGCGAACTGTCTCAGACAATGTCTCACTGTGATATGCCACTGGATGTCCCTGTTGAGTAAGAACTGCCCCAATAGCATAGTCAAAGGCATCTATCTCGATCTCAAACGGCTGCTGCAAGTCTGGTAAGGTGAGCACTGGGGCAGAACAGAGGCGATTTTTCAATTCTTTGAACGCCTTCTGTTGAGGTTCCGACCAAAAGAATTTTGCTCTCGCTCCTCCTTTGGTGACTTGACTCAAGGGCTAAGTGATATGAGAGAATCCCAACACGAATCTACGGTAGAAATTAGCAAGACCCAGAAAGCTGCGAAGCTCTGTTATAGTAGTCGGGGCTGGCCAATCCCGAATGAATTGGATCTTGGCTGGATCCACATGCACCCCCCTTCATCAATAATGTATCCCAGATATTGAACCTGGGTCATGCCAAAAGTGCACTTCTCCAAATTGGCACACAACTTGTGTTGCCGCAGTGTTTGGAGGACTTTTTGGATGTGGTGAAGGTGCTCTTCCCAAGTCTGGCTGAAGATCAGAATGTCATCCAAGTACACCACTACAAATGAGTTGGTGAATGGCCGCAAGATGTCATCCATCATCCTCATGAAGGTGGCGGGAGCATTTGTCAACCCAAAAGGCATGACCAGCCATTCGAAAAGGCCTTCCTTGGCTTTGAAGGCAGTCTTCCACACATCGGAGGGTTCAATTGGTACCTGGTGATACCCAGACTTCAGGTCGATCTTGCTGAAATATTTTGCACCTTTGAGTTGGTCCAGAAGGTCATCAATCCGTGTGATTGGGTACCTATTCCGGACAGTGATCTTGTTCAGCGCCCGATAGTCAATACAGAGTCTCCACGTCCCATCCTTCTTCTGTACCAACACGATCGGGCTCCCACAGGGCGATGAACTTGGTCCGATGTGACCTTTCTGCAACAGCTCCTGAATCTGCCTCTTGATTTCATCATTCTCTAGAACAGAGCGCCGATAGATCGGTCCATTAGGTAGCGACGCACCGGGGGTCAGATCAATCGGGTGCTTGACCTGACAGTGCAGAGGAACCCCTATGGGTGAGGTGAATATGTCCCCGTACTCCTCCACAACCTTATCCATTTGTTGTTGTTGTGTAGAGGAGCCCTGTCTGGAGGTCGTGGCCACAGTCTTCTTCTTGACCTGGAGGCGGATCATCAGGAAAACAAATTTCCTGGTTTGGGAAATGAGCTTACTGCATTGTTTTGCAGTAACCAAAGAGATAGCAGCAGGAGGTGGTACCTCTGGTATCCTGTACAACTTATTTCCCAAAGTAACAATAACAGCACGAGGCCGAGACTCATACACAGCATGACGCTTCCACAAGTATGGTTGCCCTAATAATACATCAGAAACATCAATAGGAGCAACGTCACATAATACCTCATCCGTGAAGGGCTTGATGCTATAGGGAAGGCGACACTGCTGGCTGACGCGGAGATCTCGTCCTTGGTGAAGCCACTCGATGGTGTATGGATGTGGGTGAGCTGTGGTCGGCAAGCCCAACCGCTTCACGGCGTCTGCTGAAATGAGGTTCTTTTGGCTCCCATTGTCGACAATGAACCGTACAGGGGAGCCCTTTACCCACATCTGGGAGTGGAAGAGACGTTCCTCCTCCTCTGGATCTTCCGGTTCCTCCTTCTGGACCTTTGTAGTGGCAACAGTGGCGTTGGGCTCCGCATCAATAATCTCTTTCCCTTTTTCATTCCCCTTTTCAGGTTCTGATTCGGAGTCAGAGCATGCATCTGACTCAGAAGCCCTCATCTCGGCCACTAGCGACTGCTTGGCCCGACACTCACTTGTGTTGTGAGTGGAGCTCTTATGGAACTCACACCACTTTCCCGTGTCCTCTTGGTTTTCATGGGTCGTTCTTTTCGTGGCTTCGATGAGTTGTCTTTAGCCGCCATGCTCAGCTCGGTCCTTTGTTCTGCGGCTCAGGGCCTTTCCTTGCTTTTGATTCGCGTATCCAAAGTCTCGCTTCTTCTCGCTAGTCTTCACAATTGGCAATGATAATGGATGCTGCACTAAGCGAGGGAGATGTCAAGGAACTCCACTTCTTGAATGCATTAGGCATGGCAGACACTGCGATATTCTTACACCGTGATGTTTCTCTGAATCTTTGATACCCAACTTTGTGCGCAGGGTATGGAACAGATTCGTCACCTCATGCACATCTTGATCCCTTTGTTGTCGCAGCGTGGTCCATTGTATGTACTTGTCCTCATAGCTCCCCACGGGATAGTACTGTTCCTTGACGGCGTCTCTGAAAGAATTCCAAGTTGGTACAGCCGAGAACAGAGAGGGTTCTGTCTGGTCCTTGTTCTCACAGTAGGTTTCCCACCAGTCCTTAACATGGGGGGTAGCTTTGAGGAGTGCAAAATAATCTTCTCCCGGTCTGAAAAATCATGAACCGAGAAATATCCTTCTAACAGATTCAACCATCTATCTACGGCATTTGCGTCTATTTGACCCTCAAATATGGGAATGTCAAAATTTACTTGTACCTTGAAAGGAGTCGCGCCTCCAGAGTGGCTGCTGGATGCAGATGCGCCGCCAGTGGGTAGCCGTTGAAGGATCTGAGCAAAGTTATCTATCATCATGTTCCTTTGTATTTCGAGGGCCTCCTCGAGCAATATTTTGATAGGATCTCCTGCTCCCTCATATTTCTTTTCGTCTCCCATGGGCGTCCGTCGAGGTTTGTGAGGCTGATCTTGCAAAGGTTCCACCCGATCGAGCCCTAGCTCTTTATACCCCGACCTCGTTGGGGACATGCAAAGAAGGATCGAGAAAAAGCATACCCCTCTGATACCACTGATCCGGATTTATGCAGGAACGCAACAGAATAAACATATAAACATAAATACAGAGATGCGGCGGAAATAACACTTCATTTCATTAATATCAAAGAACTGAAATTTGCTTACAGACAGAATGGAAATAAAACTAGCTAGGGCGCTGGTAGCTATCTCTGAGAAGAGATGTGGCGGCTACAGGCCTCTGAACTGAGTTACAATGAGGCTCGAGGGCCTATTTATCATTTAGAAACAATGGGAAATTCTAAACAGCCAAAACCCTAACCCTAGGAGATGAAGCGCCAAAACTATGGGCCTCGTTTGGGTAAATTGGTGTTTCAACTTCCCAGGGGCGTAACTTTGGCATACGATCTCCGTTTGACGCGTACCATACCTCGTTAGAAAGATCTATCCGAGGACTACAAATTTGGAACGGGCAACATCGGTCCATGGACCCATGTTGCCCTCCGTTTTCCCAAAAAAACATCTTTTAGGGCCTCAAAACGGCTCTGGAAGTTTAGGACCCGAAAAACTGCTAAAAATAGTAAACTGTGCCGAAACTGAAAAACTGAAATAGACAATGGCGGAGCCCCAAGTGGAATAGGCGGGTGACCACCAATATCCACCTAGATCATTCTTGCTCATTTTTATCGTATCATGAACATTTGAATGAATGAGGTTATTTAAAAACTCTAATACCTCATTTATTTTGGCCATTTTCAACAACTTAGGCTCAAAAAATGAAAGGGTGTCAGTTTCAACCGAAAATGCACCCATTTACAATGTGATGCAACAACAAATACAAATGACTCCAAAGAATTTCCAGCTATGGAATTCTCAAAGTACAAATCCTCCTCAAATGATGGAGGACAATCAACAATGACTTATATCAACAATTTTCCAAAAACTGAAATACTGATTGCAACTATGAAGAAGCAATACAATGTCAACTCAATACAATATTTCTACAAAATATGTGCAACTGAAAACACTATGCAGCTGAATTTTCCTTCAAAGAGATGTTTTGCAATGATGGCAAACTTGTCTTCAAATGTCAATTTCTTCATAAATTCACCCTTATGCCACAAGTCACACAATGTCAAATCTGCAATTTTCTCTTTGTATTTAGTCCATCTGCTCACATGTCATTTCCTCATTTTTCTGTTGTTCATATTCTTTCTCTTTCGTCTCTCTCTGCTATTTTTTTTTTTTAATAATAAATTAATGGGAATAATTAAAAATGAGGGGATTTAGCTATAAGAAGGGATTAACTAAAAAAAATTAAAAGTCAAATTTTAAAATTGGGAGGGGAGGGAATTATATGGGGGGGAATATATTTAAAAATAATTTAAAATTTTAAAAAAAATTGGAATGGGAATTTAATAATGGGGGAAGGGATTTTAAATGAGGGAGAGGAAATATTAAAAAGCTGATCTTTAAAAATTTAAATAGGAAAATGAAGGAATTTTAATTAGGGGAGGTGTGTTATTATATGGAAGGAATGGGAGATATTAAAAATTTAAAAATTAAAAAGGTGAGATTTTTTTATTTTTTTTTAAGTTTTAGAAGCTGGGAAGGCCGAGCGGCCAAGAAGGAGGGAGTGGGTAGGATAGCAGCCATGTGAATTGGAGTGATAGCTTGCGAGTAGGGAAAGGTCGATGAATCCAATATGGAGGGGCGACAGAGAGCCAATATGGCATGGGGAGGAGGCGAGGATAAGGCGCAAGCTAGTAGGCGGAGTGAGGTAGGGAGTGTGCGTAGGGAAGAGGGAGGGCGTGGTCGAGTTGGAGCGGAGTGCAGATAGGTGTGCGGGTAGGGCAAGATGTAGGGTTGTGAGTAGAGTAGGTGGATAGTAGGGTGAGCATATAACAATGAAGGGAGGGGGCGGCAGTGGGTTGGAGGATGTGTAGATTGCAGGGGAGTTGGAGTTGATGTGGAGTGCTGCATTGAGGGGGGGTGGGTTTTATGGAGAGGGTGTTGTGTGAGATGCGTATGTTGAGAGGGATGAGTAGAGGAGGGCATAGGTGGAGCGATAAGGTGAGGGAGTGGGGCTGCATTGTGAGGGAGAGAGCGAGCGGGGGTTTATGCAGTCGTAGGTTGGAGAGTGTGTTAGATCAAACAACTAGGGGAGAGAAGGAGCGTATGGTGAGAAGAGGGGGCGTATAGCAATGGAGCTTGAATTGATTTTTTTTTTTTTTTTTAATTTCAAAATAGCAGAGAAGAACAGAAAATGTAGATTTTCTTCCAGCAGCAGATGAGTAAAACTGAGACTCGAGACTTTGAAGCAACAGCAGGAAATTTCATCAGAAATGCAGGATTTCAAGTAGTAATACACAACAACAGATTTTTCTTCTAAATACACAGCAGAATTGGAAAAATAACAGAACAACTTGCAGATATTTTTCCACCATAAATTTGCAGAGTTTTCAAGATATTTTAACAGTAAACTCAGAGATTTGCACAAATTTTTCAATGAAAAACTCAGAAATTTTTCTTTCAGAAACCCTCTTTAAATAGTATTTTCCAGCAACTCAAAATGATGCAGAATTTAAAATGCAGAAATTGCAGGAAGAAATCAACCTTCAGATGTGCAATGCTGCTCTTTTTTTTTTCAAAACCAATGCTGGAATGCTGCCAATTTCTGAATGCTGGGATTTTGAATGCTGCTCCTCTTCAAAAAACTTCTGAATGGCAACAAAAACACTGCTGCAGAAACTCTGAGTGCTGCAAAAATTATCAAAATTTTTGCAGATATGCACAGGCCATAAACACAAATGGCTCGCTCAATTTGGGGCAGGGCCAGCAATCGCCTGCTCTGATACCATGTTAAACACCATGTTGAAGCACACACATGGTGTATGAGAAGATAAACACACACACACAGGAGACTCAACACAATGAAGGATAAGCGTGAGGCTTTCTTATTTTCCATTATACAAAGATGTACATTTATAGTACAATGGTGTGACTCTTGGTTTCACATTCCAAGGTCACTTGGACTCCATTGTGACTTTTCACATTCCACACCTACCCATGTAGGATTAGGTGTTCCAACACCTATCATAGACTTTTTTCATAATTCTGGGAGGTTCCTATCTCGCTTGCCACACGCTGACGGTGCTAGATCATGTGTCATGCCTGCAAACAACTCCATGTTGATACACAATTCCATATAGTGCCTCGAAAGCCACCCTACGACACCAAAAACAGTAATCCATCTTGCTGAAAATTAAAGGTTGAAGGACATGTGGGTAAAGCTAGTGGCTAAACTGATACTAGGGAAAAAATCACTTGACATTAATGAATTTCTTGTCATATAACACAAAAAATTGTAACTTAATAGACAAAGGATGTGCAAGAAAACACTAACCCTACTATATAGAGGGTCTTCCATGTAATCTTCACATTGATAAAAAGGGGTCTTAGAGCCCACCATTTTCAAGTGTTAATGCAATATGTCTCAGCTTGACCGTTATGCATAACAAGTTTGGTTTCTTCCTTAATAAGTTATTTACGTACTATTTCTTCACTATTAAACATATGTGGAAATCCCTATTCAACATAGCATTGTGGCTTAGTCTTTTATTATCATGCAGTATTTTATGCTTTTGATGCATTAGATGTGATGTGGCTACCATTAGCAATCATTACACACTTTACAATATTTGGATTTTGCACGCATGCATTCATATGTCTATAATATATATATATATATATATATATATATATATATATATATATATATATATATAGAGAGAGAGGGGGGGTGTGTATATATATATATATATATATATATATATATATATATATATATATATATAGACACACACACACACACACACATATATACTACCATATCCCCATCCGGGATACAACGCACATGCAATTAAATCAGCATAATGCATTTTCCAATACCATAACCATTATATACAACACGACGATAAGATTCGATAGAATACAAAGTAGCATATGAAAATACTTATCCTTGAATCTATTGGGAAACGGAGCGTGAGACAATGACTCTCCACCCAATCATAGATAGTTGCAATCACTTACTTGTAGTTGTCACCACTGAGCTAGATTCCAGAGTGTGGGGGGTTGCTTGCTTCAAGGACTAGCACACTAATCTGCCATTGATTCTGGGATTCTAGAGGACTTCCTTCATCAATCCCACCAACTAGCATCTCCTTATTTAGTCGGCACCGGGAGTCCAAAGGCACCCGACCTCACCCCCAAGTGCACACACAGTGATACACCTCCCTTATAGGGAGTCAAGAATCCACAATGTGATCAGGGTAGTAACCACGATCCTTCATTCTGGTCTTTCTCTGCTACTTGTCTAGGATTATCTCTACCTAAGTTGTTACACCATCACCCTCAATTTCTTCTTTGTCTTCTGGTATAATTCTCATTTCCTCGGATACGACATTAACCTGTATAAACATGGCAATAGTCGCTACCTCTTATTTTTTATTTCTTTTTTTAACCTACTTCAATAACACTTTGTGACCCATGATTGTTGTCTTTCTTCTGTCTTATAGCGACTTTCCTGATTGCATGAAAATATCTTCCATATCACCCTCGAAAAAAAATATGATTTTTAGTATGCGCCCTCATAAGGCACAACCTTCAACCAAAACACTATCATGCTTGACAAACCAAAAAAAAAATGTTGTTGTCGAACGAACTTTTGCAAAGCCTCTTTCCAATAAAAAACAATTTCTTTTGCTTTTAATTCTCTTTCCAATAAAAACTATTTCGTTTTCTTTTAATTGTCTTTCCAATAAAAATTATTTATTTTTCTTTTAATTCTCTTTTATAAAAAAAGACAAAAAATACTTCATAAAAAAATTGTCACTTTAAAAAAAAAAATTCTATGAACCTTTATAATCTCCAACCTTAAAAAGCTTCAATAATCCTTTCATAAAATTTTATAGGCTTTCTTCTTTAATAAGCCAAGCATGAAAAAAAAAACATCATACTTACACCATTCACCTTTTTTTTTAAGATAAAAAAACACTTTTAAAAACTTCGAAGTGGCCCACTTAATATCTCAATGTATTTTAATTAAAAACCTTGTGAATAAATTGTTGTTAAAATGTTGGATCTAAGAATTTTGTGATCCATAAAGTAGATAAATGTCTTTCAGATTAATCACATCATTAGGACTTGGTTGATGTTTTGAACCAACTAATGTGGTTCATCCTCAAGACAAGGTGAAAAAAACCCATGGATCTTATTAAATAAATAGTGTGGATGTATCATTACCCGGAATTAGTCGTTGAACTAGCCATTTAAAAATTATCCGTTAATGAATTAATGAATTAGTTAATATTAAAAGTTTTTTTTTTTAATTAATAACTTTTCTAATTAAATATTATAATAAATGATTAAAAATTTATTATTAAATGGGGTATACATTTCAATAAATATTTTAATACAATTGATTAAAATTTTTATTATTTTAAAATAATTTAGTAATAAATATTATTTTTATTATTCAATTAATATAATAAATAGGAAATATATATAATATATAATTATAAGATAATATACAGGAAATTATATAATATAATTATACAATAATACCTAGGAGAATATATAAGATAAAAGCAAGGTGAAGAATAAAGAAACGACCAAGAAATAAAAAGGGGGATTAAAGGAAATTAATAAACTACAATGAAAAAATAAGAAAGAGGGAAAATAAAACCCTAAAAATAACAAGTAAAGACCAAAAGTAAAAGAGACCTAGCACAAGGGGAGGGAGAAATCATCTAGAGAGATTTGGAGTCCAATTCTTACTCAATTTCCAACCATCATCCCTATTGAGATTCTTAGCATGCCTTTCAATCTCAATGGCCTCCCTAAGCTTCCTATGATGGAAGTGATCCACCTTAGTAATGACTTTGGAGTGTTCAACGCATACATGGTAACACGATTTTTTTGCATGTTCAACAACAAATAATGTGCAGGACCGATTGTGCATAATGTTTGTTGCATGCTCTTGGATTCTTTGTCTAATAGATCATTTGTTTCTCGAATATTGGGAGTGCCACAAGAATAAGGAACCATGTAAACACCTTTCATGTCCTTTGGGTTTATAGAGTCCTTGATAGATCCGAGAGAATTTCTAATAGTATACAGAGGCTTGAATGAAGAGGAGATATTATTCCTTCTAAAGACATGGGAAATTTACTTTAGATACATGGTAAATCCGATTTGTTAAAACTTTTGACCTTTTCAAAAAAAATTCGCAAGCTTTACACCTGTGTTAATAAAATTCCAACGAAACATTGACTTTTTTCATAGGTTGATTCTTTGATGACGTCGATTGGTGGTTCACGGCACTGTGGTTGTGCTTTAAACAAACTCCTTAAGTGGAGAAAATCTTCACTCAATGGCAGCAAATTGTTGCACACGACTTCTATCTCTCGATGTGGTGTTATTAGAAAAAAAAATATCCCATAGTGCAACTCATAGGACTGATTACAGTCCGATCAACTTACGACGGTGGTGGTAGGGCTACAACTCTTTCCCTCATACACGAAAGAAAACCAAATTTTAACTCCTCAGGCAAACTGCAGCTGAAAACTCTTTAGCATCTTAAATCCTTTAGCTTTGATACTAATTTGTTGGGAAGGCAAAGGAGGAAATGCACAAAGCTGACACACACAAACAATATCACTAGTTGCGGCTCTTCTATTGATCACGCAAAACTTGATGATTACAATGAACCCGATGAAGAGTATTTAACCTTTCTCGAATAATAACTCACTTAAAGTAAATTTAACATACAAACATACATTATATGTGATTTTTCCCAAAATAAAATCAATTCGAACTAACACACTAACATTAGTTAACTCAAACTCCAAGTTTAGACGCTTTTTCTTTCCATCCATTTCAAAATATATATAAATACATAAAATTTCAAAATTATATAAAACTTATAAATATGATGCGTGAACCTTAATAAATGAATTATAATTCTAAACAAATGCATATCAAAATAAGTTGACACGTATCTTTCCACCACTTTGAACCACATAACCATTTGATTGATAAAGGATTTTAAACTATCATTTAGATTCTCAATTTTATGAATACTTCGGCACTTTGACAAACTTTATTATTTATATATATATATATATATATTTAATAATGAAATTGTTTCACATAATCAGGAGCCAAAAATATTAAGAAAATATGAATGTAAATGTCTGACTTGATATTTGAAGTCATTGTATATGGACGTATATAAAATGTATGGATAAAATGCTAGGGTGATTGCTAATCAAAAGGAATAAACTTCCCATCAGTTGATGTAGGACCATCATCCCAGCTAACCAGCATTTTGTAACTAATAGAGGGGTTGAAGAATTCAAATTTGGGAGTAGTTTTAAGTATGATTTTTTGGATTTTTTTGGTAGATTTTTTTGGCTGGAAATTTGTGGTCAAATCTTGATTTTTTTTATTTAAATTGGTTTTTTGTTCATATATATGTATTTAATATTCTCAAAAACTGCAAAGGAACTTTCAATTGTGAAGAGTTCACCTGTCAAAATTGTAATTTCAATGAATCCTTACAAAATTATAGACAAATTAGATCAGAAAATAAACCGAAAAACTTTCAAAAAAATAACACTTAAAAACTATTGCCTCAAATTTGTATGAAATTATGTAAATTACTGTAAAATGTAGGTGTCTAGATTTTAAGCAGATTCACTGATCTGGTTTATTGGCCAAATGGGTCTCTGTAAAAATTCTGGAGTGCTAGCCTGAGGTAAAGGTGGATTTTGGACTATTATGATAGGGGTCCACTTGTCTTAGTTTGCTAGGATATTTTCCTCTAAGCAGAAAAACTACATATATAGTAGATTTGAAAGGCAGGATAACACTAGACAAGAGAGGATAGATAATTGTCAGGGGATAATAGAGGCGTGAGTTTCTGGTCTTGAGACGATGGTTAGATACTCGTCTGAATTCTGCCAATGAGATACAGAGAGCTCTCGAGTGAACGAAACCCCGGAATTCAGAGTTAGTGTAACTGGACGAGTAAAGTTCTAACAGACATGAGAGGTCGTTTAATTAGGAAGCTGGCCAAGAGCCAATCGTAAGTTCTATATATATAGGCATTAATGATCTGAATAAAATAAAACATTCCTAATTCTCCTTTGTGTATGTGTTTGATTTCTTTGTGGTTGACTATTGAGGCAACATATGAATCCCTGTGTTGAGTTCGTTTGGTAACTAAAGAAGGTCTCAGAGATCATAAATTTGTGAGAGGGAAAGATGCTCCAGTGGAGAAGAAGGCACTCGATCGAGAAATTAGACTTGGATAATGTATCAGTACATTTTAAAAATATATATAGTCAGATACATATCATCTAAAATCATGTCCAACAAATATTCTTCCATTGAATCTACAATATCTGTATGAGGCAACAAAATCAAAATGTGTTAGAAATTAATGGAGAATAGGTTACGTAGTTATGATTTGCACTTTATTTGACATTCAGTTCCTATTAATTAGGAATCTGTTTTGCCTATGTATCTATTTAATTCCTGATGCTTAATGAATAATCCCAAGCGAATGCATTTGCTGGTGGGAGCTCCTGATGATCTGCACCTGTGAGCTCCTGTGTGTTTGTCCAAACTTCTGTTTTCCGCATTTGTTAACATGGTATCAGAGCTCAGGAAGAGCTGCGCTCTGTTGACTGCGTGAGGCAGATCATATTGCCGTGAAGGAAGTCTTCGAGTGGTGTGATTGTTGGTGCGGACGAGCTGGTGAAGGCAGCGTTGTGAGCCACGAGTCGGACTTCGTTGTTGCTGCAGGGTGAAGGCGGCATTGACAGAAAGTACAGGAGCGGCGTTATAACCTTTTCTTGGAGTCCAGCCAACCTGCTGTGTGAAGGCCAGACCGCGCGACTCCAGCTGGGGGTTGAGGAAGGTTTGTAACATTTTTTCTACATTGGAGCCATTTCATTTCTGTCAACAGGTTGAGAACTTACATGGAAATGTTTTGAAACATTATCTATGCTTGCCTTTAAATCATGAATTCTGTACATGAACTGCGGTGAAAAGATCTACAATACATACCCTTCACTGGCTTGACAAACTGCGAATCTGAAGTTCTCAAATCAAGCCTTCTGTGTTAGTAGAAAACAAGGGCAAGATATATGTCACTGGCATTGCTGTTTTTTTTTCACCATTTGTTTACCCAAGCTCCTGAGAGTGCATGTCCTCCATACCCGCTCATTCCAGAAACATATGATATTATACTCTGTCCCAAATCTGAGGAGCACAGAATACCAAAGATCTTGACGTGCCCGCCGACGCCGAGAAAACCCAGGCCGACGACAAGAAGAAAGACTGAGTCAGCGGCACAGGCGCGAGCTTTGTTCGTTAATCCCAATGAATTGAATTTGTTTTGCGTCCTGAAGTCTAAGAATTTGCGCGAGCTTTGTTCGTTAATCCCAGTGAATTGAATTTGTTTTTTCGGCCTGAAGTCTAAAAATTTCCTGTGTCAGGCAACTTGGAGATACAGTCAGAGGAACTTATGCTCACACCGAACATCCCATCTGTGTGACCACCGCAGAGGTTGTTCTCCATCCGAAACGTATGAGTTAAATCACGTTTTTTGTGACTCAACACACCATTCTTGTTCAGCAGGATCTGTTTTTTCTGGGTGTTTTTCTTTCTTTTGGTTTTCCATATCGTTAAGAGCAATGAATTAGAAGTGTATATACAATGTGTATATTACTATGATCATGGGATATTAACACAATTTGATCCAAGTGTGGTTAAAAAAAAAAT
>JAXQQM020083363.1:0-20681 GCA_034641835.2 Pinus albicaulis
TCCATCATTGTGGAAGCCTGCAACATTGTTGACCGAGTAGATAGAATTGAGAGGTACCCCTCTCGAGATGGTGTTCATACTATGGAGCTAGTGGAAAGTGCACTATTAACTGTGTCAAATACGAACTTGCCTACGTGTGGAAGCCAGTCGTATCAATGCACTTCAAAAAGGCACGTGTGGGGCTTGTGAAAGAGGTGTGGTTCCAGCGAAATATTCAAGGTATGGATCCAGTGTTTCCATGGTACCACCTTCCAGCACAAGAAAAGGTCACTGGGATTCATCGAGGTAAGGTTTTTGCAAATAGTTCATGTACGTTTTTGGAGAATATCTTGGAAGGATATTTCATTACTTTAAGGTTTCATGTTTCCAAAGCCAAGAAATTGAAATTGAAGAGAAACCCGAGATATTGAGATGAGGGAACTTTCCTTAAGCTAAGAGGGGAAATTGTGCATACCTTGAAGATTTACAAAAGGTTTACAAACATTGTTTGCTGGGAAAGATTTATGTTAGAAAAATTCTGGTAAGAGATTTATTTGTTGGGGAGAGAATGGACCTTGCACATTCAAAGTAAAGTAAAGCAAGAATTCAATCTCATATGAAGAGTCTAATTTATTTGGAATTATATATATTATAATTTCTCGATACATTAAATACTAAAGTGTGCATTGGTTGATTGCATCGAATTTTGGTGTGGAGACAAAGTCTGTAGAGGCTTGAATGTATTTCTAAAAGAATACGTGAGAGAAGGGTTGGATCATTTCAACCACAAGAAGATTCAAGGTAAGTTCTCATTGAATAAATCAATATTCATTTAAGCAAAGTTATTTTAAAATTTGGTTGATTAAATTTCCTTGCCATACTCGAGAAGTTGATATTTGGTAAATATTATGAAAGAGTGAAAATGTTGCAAATGCAGAGGTATAAACGAATGGAAAATGAATGGAAAAGGAGAAGGGGATATCCTGGGTGATATAAAAAGAAGCATGCATTTTTATGTGAAAGGTTTTATCATGCAAAATGTGGATTCTTTACAGTTTTGGTTAAGTCATTTTGGACCAAAGCTTGTAGTTGGAATGGGAGAATTCTTTTGATTTGTGTTTAAGATTGAAAACCCAATTGCTTGATGTTGTAGAGTATTTGTTTTTACCATCATGTGGCGGCATATAAGGAGGTGTTATTTAGGATGGGCACAATGTACGAGTTATACAATATTCATCAAAGAGGTTGAAATATGAATAGCTTGTTCTTTGTACACAGGTGAAGAGATGTGAATTGATGGTGTATGGCGCATAAAACTGCGGGAAAATGTTTTCACTAAAATTACGAGCTTATGGTATGAAGGGAATGTGAGTATTCACAGTGGCAAAGACGGCACAGAAGAGTGGAATCCAGAGAGTTTCAAATGCAAGGGAAAGGTTTATTAAATAACCCTCAAAGAAGCATAAGGTATGATAATTCATAAAGGTATTTTTGAATGTTGAAAATTGAATGGTTTATTTATTTTCACCATAAAATAAATCTTGGAAAACCTGGATTTCATTCAGATTAAAGACTTCAATATCATGTGAAATGATAATGGGAAACTGATTATATTTTCATAAGAATGGAGCATGAGAGAGAGTGAAGATTTTAAATACTAAAAATGTATTAGGGGTGTATGTTCATTGGAAGATTGTATAATTTGAATTAAGTCAAAATATCCACTATCATAATTATTGGGGCAAGCCTTGAAGTCAAAACAGATGTTAGGGTCAAATGAAAGTTTGGATAGTTTGAGTTAAGATTGAGTATTTTTCATCCAAGATAAAGAGTTGGTGTAACGTCTAAAGTCAAAGAGTCGTAAGCTAAGTCAAAGTTCTGAATGTAATTGGGTGCATGATCGGCGGAGCTCGACACCCAAAGAGTTTGGTCATTGTAACACAAGCATTACTAAAGTGTTGTTTGTAGCAAAGAGAAGCAAGAGAATTTCCTAGAGATGATTCCAAGACAGAGAACTGAAAGTGATCAAGCGCAGGAAGAGAGCTTGAATTGTTGAATGGTAAGTATGGAGGCTTGCTGAGAAGTGGATTGAATGAAATCCATACGTGAACAATGAAGTTCACAAAGGAGGAGGAGATGAATGTTGATAGTCATTTCAGAAGGTCTGATGAAAACCACAACTTTAGAAAGAAGAAGGAAAATGCCAAGGTAAATGGCATATGTGAGCAGTTGACTGATAAATATTATGAGTAGGAGAAGGCTAAGATAACAGTTCACCTTGAATTGTTGATGGAGTTATTGCGGAGAAATGTGAAAGACCAGACACATGGTTAGACCATGAGGAAGAAAGTGAAGTGGCAGAGACTACACACAAATAGAGAACAAAAGGTAAACATATAGCTGACAGAAGAGTTGAGGAAGCTCGAGCAGATGATAAGTGTTCAAATGAGATGTGAAGAACTCATAGAGGCTGAGTTGAAAATGGAAGTTTCCATTTGTGGCCCAGAACAGGGTAAAATTCTGGGTGAAGAGATCAATGAGAAAGATCTCATGAACTATTGGAATAGTTCAGAAGAATATGAATATGTGTTGGCGAAGGAAGCAGATGAGGCTATGAAGCCTTGCATTTTTAAACCTCATAGTCTATGTATGTTTGCAGTATGTGTGAAAGATGGTGGATAGTCTGGTGAAACTTTCACGGAGATGAGTGAAACTTTTGAGGTGAAGTGTGATGGAGAATGCATTTCAGAAGAGGAAGGTACTAATTTTTTGCAGCAAGAAGAAATCATAAATGAATTTTTGTTGGGGGTAAGACAGTCTGTTGAAGCTGTTATGGAGCAGAAGCATAATGAAAAGGCCGAAGTGATATTCCAAGAAGGTAAACAAATGAATTTGTTTAATGAAATTGCTGACAGAATTTTACAATGTGATGATACAGAAACCAGGACAACTCAGGAATATTGCCAGAAGAAGAATGAAGGTTGTGATAAAATGCTGGAAAGATTTCACACGGAAATAGAGTTCTTGGAATGATGGCTTAAGGAACCTGAGGGAGAAGTAAAGCCTACATAACCTGATACAGAAGAGATTGTAGTTACTGTGCATGATAGGGGTGAAATGTTTTTAGCATTTACAGAGTTAAGTGAATGTTATAACTTTTCAAATAATAATGTGGTTGTAGGTACAGAAGGAGAAATTAATAAATATGATGTCAAAATCAGAGAAAATGAGCAGAAGTTATTTGGAGTTGAGATGAAAGATTAGGGATAGAAAAGAAGTTGTGTCCTTAGAGACATAAAGGAAACAAAAATATTGAACCAGCAAGATAAATATGAAAGCAGCCAGTAGTTCAAAACATGATCTACCGAAATCCAGAAAGTCGATGATGGGAGATTGGTGCTTGAAGCATCAAAAGAGATCGAAAGGTCTTATCGTTTTAAAACTAACAGTTTGTTGATGAATGCAGGTACAACACTAGATGAGAAATGTGTTACTATAAGATAAATCAATGACTATAGTTGTAATCAAGGAGTTCTTGATTATTCTTCATTGCAGAAAGTTGAGTGTTTAGCACAATTGAAGACGAAAGCATCAAACAAAGAGGAGTTACTCCGGGGAATTGGAAAAACAAATTGATGTAAAGGCCGATGGAATTCGATTGACAGAGTGAGTGATGAGTTACCAAATAGAGTTGATACTTTAAAGGATCAGCGACAAAACAAAGTTTGGAATCCTAGAGGGAGCAAGTCATCAAGACTTGTGGCTATCGCATTATTACAAAAAAATGACGGACCTCATAGACAAGAGTCTATGGAAAATTCTCTACATGGGGAGCCTGATGCAGGAGCATCCTCCTTGGGTTTTATTAAAATATTGTATAATTAAGGGGGTGATGATTTTTTAATTATTTTATAAATTATTGTGCTCATTTTAATAAATTAAAAGAGAAAATTGTAAGTGAGGATTATTGTAAATATTCTTTTAATAAATTAAGGATATGAGTGGAGTTGAATAAGGTAGATAATCTAGGGATTAGGAATTCCTTAAACAGGACTTAGTTGAGTCCAAAAAAAGAATAAATCTAATTTATATTTTAGTTGAGATTTGTGTGGAGGAAATTATGGATTGGAATAAATTCATTATTATGTATAAATATGAGGAGTTTGTGAGGATGGAAAACAGTGATGAATAATAGAGCATATAGAGTGAAGAGAGAGAGATGGTTTAGGAGATTTTGAAAAAGGTCGAGAGGCGAGAGGCCATCCATTTGTAATATTCGGCGAAGATTTCTTGTTATTATATATCAGTATTTTTGTTTGTATGGCTCTCTTTTCTTTATGTATATGTTAAACTGACTCAAATGTAGTTTTTAATGAAGAGTTTTCTTGAGAATATGCATGTTGAAGGAAGCACATGCGCTATTATATGCTAGGATCAGTTTTATCGCAAAATCCTGGCATTATCCACTCTCTTAATTGAAAATAATTCAAACCTTAGTGAATATTCATTATTCTTTTGAAGGTTTATTCAGTGAGGGATCTTTCTTAAAAATAACCATTAACAACCAAATAATGGTGACTAGAGTACCAACGCAAAAAGAAGGTTGATAAGAAAATTGATGTAGTGCATGGTGGGAAAAAAAGCTCTATAAATGTGGAGTAATGTTGAGTCAATAATAGGCGCATGTATTCATGCATCATGGCACAATAAATGAATAATAACATATGAATAAACATAAATTAGATGGAAGAAAAGTGGTGTAATGTACTCATTGGAAAAGCTAATGAGAATATTGTCAATGATATAATAATGGTTTTAAAAAGGAAAATGAAAAGGAGAGAATTATGGTTTTGGAGGAAGTGATTATTGCATTAGGATGCAAGTAAATGATGGATTCACTAAAAAAGCTAGTAGTTATGGAATACTATGGTACCGTGATAAGGGGAGACAAATTTTAAGTTGGATTTTCAACATGGGTTTAGAATTCATTGAATAAAATCAAATTCATATTTATTATTATCTATTAGATGCATTAATTAAAAAAATAAAAATGAAAACATTAGCACAATGTTTCTTAGCATAGAGATTAATGAGACACACACTATACAAAGGATTTAGTCATGATAAATGCTATATCAAATTAAAAATACAAATTTATAATAGAATTCTTAAATCTAATAATTGATTTATACTCTATCTAAAAAATGATATGAACTAATTCTTATATATATATATATATATATATATATATATATATATATATATATATATATATTGAAAAGGATCTAGTCATCATAAATGTTAAAAAAGGCACAAATCTATAATAAGATGCTTAAATCTAATAGGTGCTTTATACTCTATTTTAAAAATGGCATGGATTGATTTCTTTTTATATAAATATACTTCAGTATATTAATTATAATGTTAAATTATAATTATAATAATTTATTAATTTTAATAGTTCATGGGATAGTTTAATCAGTAATTGAAGTATGATGTAAACTAACTATTTAATTCAAAGTTCAAATCCCTTATACTTCAAACCAACCAAAAAAGAAATTAATAATCTCAATAAATGCATTTCAAACCTAAGTCATTTATTACTAATACATTAAAGACAATAAATTATTTTAGTGTTTTAAAAACTGAGTTATATTATGCATTAAACCAACTCAAAAAAAATTAATAATCACAATATATGCATTTCAAACATAAGTCATTTATTACTAATACAATAAATTATTTTGATATTTTAAAAATTGAGTTATATTGTGCATTTATTTTAAATTTTTCATAAAGAATATATATATATATATGAAAAATGAGTGAAATTGATTTAAATTTGTGTTGAACACTATATATATTTGACATTTTTCTATTAATTCAAGAGGATAATATATTATGAGTAGAGCATTTGCCATGAAAACAAGGCCTTCCTCTTACTGGGTTTGTTGCCCACTAAGTACATATAAAAAAGGACTGACACCAACTGGACAAAACTAGAGTATTTTTTATCAAAAACCAAAATATATCTACAATGAAACAATGTCTTCATGCAGGGCTTGAGCAGCGTTACCTCCATCCGCAAGGTGATGGAAGGCACCATGGATATGTGATTGGGTTCATTCACCCTTCAAACCCATCGATCCGGTCATGTAGTTGTTACTGATTGCAGTGAGCTGAGGCTTGGCGATCCAAAATGCGGCCTTGATTATGCAGAATGTCAAAAAAGAATCCGATGATTTCTTTGTAGTCGGTGTAGCGATCTTAAGGAAGATGGTCCTTGGAGGCTTGGACAACTCGAATATGGGCTTCAATGGAATCAAAAGGGGGTGGCAAGTCAACATGTCTAGGTGAGCCTCCCTGGGAATATATCTTCCCTGCCCCATCGCCTACTCTCACTTGTTTTATATCATTTGAATTTGAAAATAAACTTGCCTTTTACATTGGTAGTTGTTATTGTATACTTAAACATATTTAAGCATATTCTTTAACATGCATGACTTGTACTTGTTTTCCTAAGTAGGGATGGAATTTGAAAATATATCCACCATTTAAATTAAATTGATATTTTCATTATTTTTTAAACATGTTTGAACGTATTCCTATGCATTTGTGCTACACTTTAATTTTTTCATAAAATATATATATGAAAATTGAACGATATTTTGATTTAAATTATTTTATTTTAGTATTTTAATTAAAAAATATATCATTTTATAAATAAATAACTTTACATTTATAAATATTAATAAATAGCATTTATGTTTAATTTATAATTTTCTCAAGAAATATATCAATAATGTGATATTTCTATTAACATTTTTTTTGGTAAGTTCATCGCTTAAATAAATACCTATACTCTCACTTGTTTTATAGAATTTGGAAATAAATTCACTTTGTACATTGGTAGTTGTCATTTTGTGCTTAAACATATTTAAGCATATTCCCTAACATGGATGATTTGCACTGGTCTTACTGCGTCATTAATGAGCAAGGTTGGAATTTGAAAATATATCTTACATTTCAATTAAATTGGTATTTTTCACTGTTTTTTTAAACGTGTTTGAGCATATTTCTATTCCTTAACTTGGATGATGAGCCACTACATTTCATTTGTATTAGCGTAACATATTGCATGAATAAATCTTATTTTAAAAAGTTTGAATTTATTCTTTGTGTTTTAAACAAAAATAACAATATGTGTAGATATAAAATGTAATAAGTGAATGTGCATGATAAAACATTCGTCTTAGTAATTATCACAAGTAGAATAACTTCAATGTAGCATAGTTCTGGTCTTTATTATTATTTTTATCACAAGTAGAATAACTTCAATGTAGCATAGTTCTGGTCTTTATTATTATTTAATTGATTTTTTTTCAAGGTGTTTTCTCATTAATGTATTTATTTTCCAATAATACAATAAAATAAATAGCTTTGTACAATGAGTTAAGTTTCGCATGATAAGTTATAAGTTCTGTATAATGAGTTAAGTTTTTCACAATAGTGTAAGTTTTTAAGTACAAAAGTTATTAGTTGTTTTCTTGGTAATGATGTATTCACTTTCCAATAATAAAATACATATTAATAAAATAATATTATAGCTTATTGTGTGGAGCTCTGCTATTGAAATGTGTGGGCTCATGGGCTATAAGTCTCACATTTATTGAGTACATTGTTTCCTTGGTAATGGTGTATTCGTTTTCCAATAATAAAATAAAATAAATAGCTCCGCACAGTTCAACTTATAGTTTATATGAATAAGACATTTTGTGTGGAAGTGTGCAATTTTTGTTTAATAGTAATATTTGTGTTTTCGTTGTGCGGAAGTGTGAACATTATTGTTTAATAGTAATATTTGTGTTTCGTTGTGCGGAAAAGTTGCCGATGTAAAATAATTATCAAAAGCAGAAAGCATTAATGTGAAAGAATTAATAGCTATAATTAAATGCACAATAGTCTATGTGGTAGTCTAACTAGACTGTTTTTTGCCCTGAAAATCATGGAAATTCCGCTAAGATTTTAATAAAATCCGTCAGGGATTTTTGTAAATCCAGGTTATAGCTATCAAACTTCAGGTTCCTTAGAAGTTTTTGATGGTTCTAAATCCATTTCCACCATCAAAAACATGATTCAAACACTGCTACTGAAAGTTTTTTAATTATTTTTTGCCTGGATTCCGACCAATTTTGGTCGTCCGGGCAATTCCTCCGTCTCCGTAGACAACTCCATTGTCTATAAATAGTCAAGTTAAAAATAGTTATTGTGGCGCAGAGTTTAACTCATTAATTATTAATTATTAATAAAAAAAATTAATACCTATAATATTATAATAATTTTCCATAGTAAATAATTATCAAAAGAAAACATTAATGATAGAGAATTAATAGTTATAATCAAATGCGCAATTGTCTATTAATAGTCAAGTTAATAATAGTTAAAAATAATAGCTATTGCAGTGTGGAGTTTAACCTATTAATTATTAACTATTAATTAAAATACTTAATTGCTATAGTATTATAGGTTTTCTTGTAATAGTTATAGTATTATAAAAATGTAATAGCTTTAGAAAACTATTGTTGTTGCTTAATTATTATAGTTATTAATAGTTATAATTCATTTTTCTATTACTATTGTGTTGCTATCATTTATAGGTTCATAATTAACTCCGAACAACTAATTAATTAATAGCTATTAGTTATTCTTTTCGCTTTTATTTATATTTTTATGATTATATTTTGTGAAAATATTTTTTCTTTCATTTTCATTATACAGAGACACTGGTAAAATGGTTGAAATCAAAATAACCAAATTTAAAAAGTGGAATTGCTGAAGAGGGTGTGTTGGCATTGAAAAGGGGCGTAGATTTAGCAGTGTGTTGGGCATTGTTTATGCAAAGCTTCCTACACAGGAAAATGTCCGCATAAGAGGTAGTTTGTTGCCACTTTATCTAAAGCAAAAAAAATTAATGTAGGAGAATTAACAATTATAATTAAATGCACAATACATGTCCTGAAGCAAAGAGAGATAATTGGAGAAAGAAGAGGACCGGAAAATCACCCAAAGGATGGCAATATCCCCTATGCAACCCAGAAGAGGAGACATAAGAAGAAGCAGTTGAACCTACTATAGAGGTAAATACACAGTCAGCAATTGTCCCGAAAGCACAAGATAAAGACACACCAGATCCTTTTGATATACAAACACAACAGGACTCGCCCACACAAGAACCAGCTGCACCTAAAGGTGGGGGAATCAAAAGGAACCACTCATTAGAAACCTCGGACTCAGACAAGGATGTAGGAGCAGCTACAGTTGAAAATCAGCTCGCACTTGTCTCCACCACGCCATCACAGGGTGGATGGCGGAAGGTGGAAAAAAAGAAAGGGAGAAAAAGATAGTTTTCCTCCTCATTGTATATTAGTTTTTACTTGTATGTTTTTATGAACACCAGTCTTGGTGGTTGTTCAAGCCTATTACCTGCTGATGCAACATGTGATTTTGTTTATTTTAATAAAATTACAATTTCTCCTGTGGAAAAAAAATTAAATGCATAGTAGTCTATTAATAATCAAATTAATAATAGTTAAATGAAATAGTTATAGCAGTGCAGAGTTTAACTCATTAATTATTAACTTTTAATGAAAGGGTGAACATTTTTGTTTAATAGTAATATTTGTATTTTCGTTGTGCATAAATGTTCTTCATGTAAAATAATTATCAGAAGCAGAAAGCATTAATTCGAGAGAATTAACAGCTATAATTAAATGCACAATAGTCTATTAATAGTATCAAATCTAATAGTTATTGCAGTGCGGAGTTTAACTCATTAATTATTAACTATTAATATAAAAAAAAGTTAATAGCTATAGTATTAAAAAGGTTATCCCTGTAAAATAATTATCAAAATAAAACATTAATGACAGAGAATTAATAGTTATAATTAAGTGCACAATAGTCTATTAATAGTCAAGTTAATAATAGTTAAATGTAATCATTATTGCAATGTTGAATGTAACTCATTAATTATTAACTATTAATGAAAGTGTGGACCTTTTTGTTTAATAGTAATATTTATGTTTTTGTTTTGCGAAAAAGTTGTCCATGTAAAATAATTATCAAAAGCATAAAGCATTAATGCGAGAGAATTAATAACTATAATTAAATTCACAATAGTCTATTAGTAGTCAAGTTAATAAAATTAAATGTAATAGTTATTGTAGTGTGGATTTTAACTCATTCATTATTAACTATTAATTAAAAAAAATTAATAGCTATAGTATTATAAAAGTTGTTCATGTAAAATAATTATCAAAAGAAAGCATTAATCACAGAGAAGTAATAGCTATAATTAAATGTGTGATAGTCTATTAATGATAGTTAAATGTAATATCTATTGCACTATAGAGTTTAACTAATTAATGATTAACTATTAATGAAAATATTTAATTGCTATAGTATTATAGGCTAGTAAGTTTCCGTGTAATAGCTTGTTAACAGTGTTATAAATACCAACATTCAAGGGGTCTCCTTGATATGTGGTCTCAATTAGACCTCACACCATTTGGAATAGGAGCCCCATCCAGAATATGGTTTGGTTACCATTTTCTTAAAGTTTTTCCTTGGCTCTAACTGTTAGCAAGAGAGAGGAATGCACCTGCCTTTGAAAAGCAAGTGAGTGTGTTGAGTGAGTGTTTGGTTGTAGGTGTGTTAAGGTTCTCCTACTGTGTAGGGGAAGAAAAGTGAGCCTCTAAGAGAGAGGTAATAGTACCACCCTAGTAGAGACACACACAAACAAGAAGGACTCGTCTAACATCTAGTGGAATATTCCACAAAGATGTGACAGTCATTGTAACCAACAAAAACAAGAAGGATTTGTTTAACATTTAACATAATATTCCACAAAAATGCAATATTCATAGAAAATGTTACAACTCATTCTTAATATGATAAGCACTAAAATAATCAAAATAGTTCAACTACTTTAGCACAGGTGAAAAAAAACATGAGTTAAAAACATTCATAGAACAACCTTACAAATAGTCATAATCCATGCACGAAGAATGTGTTGGCTATCAAGCTTCAAATATTAAGTAAAATTCCCAAGACACATCTATACAACGAACACCACTAGCTCCAATAGTGGAGCATTGGAGCCACTCCTTTCTCCCTAAAATAAGTAGCGTGTCTCTCTAATGCCTTGCAGGAGGAGCCAAGGTGAAAAGTCCTTTACTCATACAATGAGGGTGTATATATAACCAATGGGAGGGTGATGCTTCACCTTCATTGTACTTATTTTACTACCTCATGATTGTTTGACTTCTTATGACTTTTTTACTTTACATGGCTCTTCATATTTTGTATGTGTCCTTTGGACTTCCACTTTACAATACATTTTCGAATAGGAATTTACATAATACACAAAATTATGTGGCATATGGTGACTCATAACATGACACTGATGACATGGATTTTATGATGGAATGGAATTGCCAAGTCATTCTTATTTCTCCTTGCTTTGTGTCGTCTTGAAAATGTGAGTCCATCCACCTCCATATGGCTTAGAGATAAGGAGTCTTCGATGATATCAGGTATCGAGTTGTGGTTACAAACCGGTGTCCCTTTAGTTTTTGTTTTTTGATCAGCTTGCATATTTAGATACGAAGATGTCTTCTAGCATGTTCTGGTTATCCATATCCTTCTTCATCATCATGTCATGGTATGATAAAGTACCTGCATCTACAATTCACTCATGAAAAGATGACATCAGTCCAACAAACCCCTAGTCTAAGATGGTGCATGATGATCCACTAACTAAGACAGAACCAGGTGATAGGATGAGGGAGAGGCTCAATGACTTCACAATTATGCAACTCAGGTAGTCAACGATTGAACTTGAGCCTTGATACTGCACAATGCGCAGTTCAAGCTGGGATTGGGAAAAATTTTGCATAGTTGGGGAGCTCAGGGATCCAGTATGAGGGCTTGACCACTGATTTTTCCCGCTGCACAATTCTGGAAGGCATAGGGGGGCATATGATTTCGTAAATGTGTGGTTCAAGAGTTTAGGGTTGAGGCTTGAACCTTTTTATTGTGCAATGCACAGTACTGACTAGGCTAGAGAGAGAAATTGCACAAATTTTGAGGTCATAGGTTGGGCTTGAGCACTGTGGTTGCACATTGCACAGTCCTGGGAGGCAAGAACTGCACATTGCATAGTGGAAAGAGGTAGGGTTGCAACCTAAGGGTTGAGACTGCGCAATGCATAGTTTAGGAGAGATGGATGAGGCTAAGTTGCTTGGTCAAGAAGTTTCCCGATTTGGCTGAGTGTGGGATCAGTGAAGCTAATGTGAACAATAATAAGACTTCATTGTGATCACACACTTATAATACTTGATGACACAACATAGATCACCCATAAAAAATAAACAATGCACTTCCTTCAGTGCGACAACTTTACGACAAGTGTGACATCGAAGATACACTTTGCGACGAAAGTGACGACACTTTGGAAATGAGTGCATCAAATGTTTAAATATTAAGATAAACTCCTTTACACAAATATAACCTCTTGAAAACACCAACACTATCTTTTAAAAAGCGTGTGACACTTAACATGCGAAATACGACACTTTGATTTTCTTGAAAACAGGACCAAAACACTTAGAGAAAACACATGTAATAAGTCTTAATGCTTGTGACGATAGTAAGTGAGAACAAAGGAGGCTATGAAATTTGGGTTGAAGCCAAAAATTTGGAGGGTGTTGTAGCAACAACAACATAGCTATAGTATTATAAAAATGTAATAGTTTCAGGAAACTATTGTTATTATTTAATTATTACATTTATTAATAGTTATAGTTCATTTTTCTATTACTATTGCGTTGCTATCATCTATAGCTTCATAATTAACTCCAGACAACTAATTAATTAATAACTATTAGCTATTTCTTATGCTTTCATTTATGTTTTTATCATTAATTCTTTGAGTGGAGATTTTTTCTTTCATTTTCATTGAGTGGAGGCATTGCTAAAACCGTTGAAATAGAAATAACCAATTTAAATATTTAAATGGTTGAAGAGTGTGCGTTGGAATTGAAAATGGGCGTAGAATTAACAATGTGCAGAGCTTTGTTATATAGTTTTATTTTTGTTTTCGAAATTAAAAAACAATTACGTTTTGAATAATTTGAATATATAGTTTTATTTATGTTTTAGAAATTAAAAAACACCGTAAAGAAACAATTTCTCACATCAAACATAGGCATCTCTCTACAGAGTGAAATATTTCCGCACAAATCTCTCTACATAGCGAAAGATTTCCACACAAAACTCTTCGCAGAAGCTTCAACAATAGTTTAATTGATTGAAATGTTCCATGGAATTTTCAAGGAGGGATATGCTTTTGGAAATTACGATAGTCTTAGAGATATCGTTTGCAGTAGTAGTCCGGTGACTTTGATTGCACGAAGAAATGTATTTTCTCTGCACAATTCATAATAAAAGATAAAATATTGTTCGTGGAAGTAGTGCGAAGAAGTTGATGGTGCGGAGAAATGTATTTTCTCAAGAATATTCATACTAAGATACAATATTGTTTGCAGTAGTAGTACGAAGAAGTTGATTGTGCGGAGAAATGTGTTTTCTCTGCATAACCATTCACTCATGTTGCGCAATTAAGTTGTTAATAATTTGAATATATAGTTTAAAGCTGGATTGAGTTACAATTAAGTTTTTAATAATTTGAATATATAGCTTTATTTATGTTTTTGAAATTAAAATACAATTAATTTTTTAATAATTTGAATATATAGTTTTATTTATGTTTTCGAAATTAAAAAAACATCATAAATAAATTATTTATCACGTCAAACATAGATATATTAAACGACAAGATATCGTTTGCAATAGTAGTGCGGAGAAATGTGTTTTCTCCACACTCTCGCACAATCATTCACTCATGTTTTGCAATTAAGTTTTTAATCATTTGAATATATAGTTTAAGCAACAACGCATTACAATTATGCTCTTAATAATTTGAATATATAGTTTTATTTATGTTTTTGAAATTTAAAAAAAAAATTACGTTTTTAATAATTTGAATATATAGTTTTATTCACGTTCTTTAAATTAAAAAACATCCTATAGGAACAATTTTTCATGTCAAGCATAGGCATGATAAATAATAAGATATAATTTGCAATAGTAGTGCGGAGAAGTTGATTGTGGAGAGAAATGTGTTTTCTCTACACTCTCACATAACCATTATCTCATTGTGAAATTAAATTTTTAATAATTTGAATATATAGTTTAAAGTTGGATTGAGTTACAATTACATTTTTAATAATTTAAATATATTTTTTTTAATTGTAATATGCGGGAAGCTAGTGTGCGAAAAATTTGAGTTCCAAGTTAATAATTTTTTGGAGGCTTTTAATTGTTAATATGTCTTCACATAAACTTAGGAGTTCAGAGAGTGTTATTGTGTAAGAATGCAAAAGTTGTCTGAAACTAGTTGTCTGAAAGTTGTGCAGAGAATATGTGTTGGAAGCCAGTGTGCAGATCTTTGCTCTTCAGCAGTGTGCGAAGCTCCCCCTCACCAATGTAAGGGACCTGCAATATTGGGAAGAGAAATAACATTGTCAGGAATAATAGGGTTAGGCATAATTGTGTCAGAGCACTTGTCGACGAGCTAGCCACTCAATATATATATATATATATATATATATATATATATATATATATTCATTCAATGAATTGTTAGGGACTCATCAATACCAAAAATAAAATGTTCTCCATAAGGGGAATTATGTCTCATCAAAGCTCGTTAAGCCAATCGAAAATTAGAAATATGATTTCTAGAAAATTGCAAATTTTTTTTTGAATTTACAGGAAAATAAAAATATTGAGTATTTTCATAAAACTTTGGTTAAAAGTGCAAAAAAAATATCAAATTATGAAAATTCAAAGCACTTTGACCACCAAGTGAATGTTGCAGTCCCTGACTAGGCAAGAACTAATAAGAGTATATCGAATTTTATGTTGCACTATGCATATAGAGATATTTATGACATTGTTTTACATTTCATATCTTCACACAAAATTTTATATCTAAAATGATGCAGGAGCATCCGACTAGGGAGACAAATAGCCAGTAGGCTTCCATGATTTGTTTCGGTGATACGTTATTCTATAGGTCTTGACACCTGTCAGGGTTTTAAATTGTTTTTCTTTGATTAGAGGATTAGCTGTCAGTAGGAGTTGTTTTAGTTTAGCTGACTTTTATTTTTAATTTGCATTAAGAAACTATAGTGAGTTACTAAGTTATTTTAAGATTTGTTAGTGATAAAGTAAGAAGAGAAACAAGGTGAATAATGTAACTGAATAACCAACAGTGGCAGTTACCAATTGGTAATGAAATTCCCTGTAGCAGAGATACAAAAGGAACAGGAAGGTCACAAACGAAGGGTTCTGCAAACCTGTTGTTGAAAGGAGTAATATAACAAGCAGTGAAATTATTTCAGCCATTCATTTGTGTCAAATGTTGTGTAAACATCTTGTTAATTATAGCCTAACATGCATAGTAATGACAATCGATTAAAGACAGAACCACAGTAACAGCCATTAACGTTGATCATTTCTTTTCCCTTTTATAAATTGCAAGTCCGAGCAGTGCAGGAAGGTGACAGTGCGAGTTCTTATATGAAACCGAGAACGAAGAAGAAAGTGGCCAAGCAACGCCAAAGAGCAGACATTGAAACGAAAGAAACGCAAGTCGAAATTAGACACAGGCAGCCAAATATAATTTACAGGTAACAACTATTATACCAGTACATTTCTTGAGCAAAACTGAAACAAAATTAGAAGTTTTCTTTCAAAGTTTACATATATAGATATGAAATAGTCACATTAAGAGTCCAGATATTACAATCCCGAAAACTACATAGCAAAATAACGAAACCCCAGGAAACAAGAAACGACAGTTAGGGTTTGACCAGAAACCCTCGAGGTTTGTAAACGAACGGATTGTGCAACAGTCACAAGTTACAGGCGGGTTCGTCGAACCCCAGAAGTTTTAAAACTTATACAAGATTGGACTGGTCGAGAACAAAGAAAGACAGGGCCGGACTTTAACCATAGTCGACCTCCAGGTTGCCACAAACTAGATGCCCAGAAAACATTGAAACAAAAACTGTCTGGGAGACTGAAATGCAACACAGTTTAAAACGGGAGTGTAACGGTTGAACTTCGTTTGGAGGAAAGGGAGGCGAGGCAGAAACGAGGACCGCGTGACGAGAAACGTCCACGCACGAGAGACGAAACAGTGGCATCGGCTAGATAATCATTGTGAGTTTATAATAATCAAAGAGTAGAGGAAGGGTTAGAATGCTCGATTTTACAGAGGGAAAGAAATAATGAAGAGACTTTCAGCTGAACAAATAGCCATCAAACGAAACGACGACCAGACCTGCTCACGAGGAGCTAAAAGGTCAGTTTGTGTCGAAGGAGAATGCGGAAGTGAAACATGGAGGGCCGACTTACCAGTTCGAGCGCCTGAAGAGACCAAGTGAGTCCGTGAGATAACTTGACTGGAAACCCCTGCAAGCAAACAAGAAGGGCAAGAATCACAGCTGAAGTTAAACACAGAACCGGAATGAAAATGATAAGAACAGTGGGATAAATAGTTGCAAAGAAAGAGTTTGATTGTGCCGAGACAGATGAATAATTCACCATTGCTCACACAGAAGCCAGTTCGCCAACTACGCATCATTCCACAGCAAGGGCCGAAGTTCACAGACCAACATAGCAGTGGAAACCCAAAGGCGGAGCCCTCACACAGAGACCTGAAAATAATAACAATGACCGCCAAAATGGAATGATCCCGAATAACAGGCGAGGAAACCAAGTGGCACGACGACCGAACCAACAACTATTTACTGCCATATTAATTTCAAACCAAAAATAGCAACAGAAAATATCTTACGGAGAATAGGGATCGAGATAAGATATTCATTGTGATTATCCATAGCACGCATTGTATTAATGCATGGTTTTTATTATAACGCCACGTATGAACACGTTGGCACATTACACCAACTTTTTATTACGTTGTAATATTGACATGTAATAACACGTGGACAGTTGTTTCAAACACATTGACAAGAAAAACAGCGAAGTTGGGGTGTGGGCTGGCGCCTACTCATCAAGTGGTATCGGAGCAAAGTTGTTTGAGGACACAAGAAGATGGAAGTTGGCAGACGGGGAAGAGGAAGAGGAAGAGCAGTCCGAAGAGTGGCAGAAGAGGGACTGCGAGAAGAGATTCGAATTTTGAATCAAATATTGGCAGCAGTAGAAGCTGGGGGAAGGAGAGACCCAGCAGATGACAGTGATGAAGATGTTGCAGAACCAGAAGATGAGTTCGAAGGGGTGACACCTGAACTTAGATTGTTGAAATCAGTCTTGTTGTCCAGTCATAAGCCAAAGCATGAGCTTTCCACTTATGACGGAAGTTTGTCGGCAGATGTATTATTAGATTGGCTGAGCGAAGTAAATAAATATTTTGAGTTTGAAGAAACCAGTGAAGACAAACAGGTGAAGTTTTCTGCCACCAAGTTGAAAGGACATGCGTCCTTATGGTGGGACAGCGTTCAAGCAGAAAGGAAAAGGCTACACAAACAGCCTATAAGGAAGTGGACCAGGATGGAGGAAAAATTGAAAGAGAAGTTTCTGCCTAAAGATTATCAAATTATGTTGTACAGGCAGGTACAGAACTTGAGACAAAGGGGAATGACGATTAAGGAATATACCGAGGAATTTTATAAGCTAAACTTGAGGGCAGGTTATGTGGAAGATACCTCAGAAAAGACAGCAAGGTTCGTAAATGGGCTGAGAGGGGAGATACTGGACGAAATCGGTATCCTTTCACCCAGAACCTTGGAAGAAGCATATCAGTTTGCTCTAAAGGCAGAGGAGAAAATAAACAGGAAGCAGAATGCCAGGAGAGGAGGTGGATCTGGCAGAGGAAAGGGGAAAGCCTTTGGTAAAGGCAGAGGTACAGGTGCCAATGAGGAGGGCAGCAGTTCCAAAACTGCAGGAACAGCAGAAAAGGACAACAGCACTAGAGGAGGACTACCAGCCCAGCGAGGAAGAGGCAATGGTCGGGGCAGAGGAACTGTCCAGTGCTATAGGTGCCACAAGTGGGGGCACAAATCGTATGAATGTCCTGAAGGTGAACCAGCATGTGGGAGAGGAGCTTATGTTGCCCAACCTGACGAACGGAAGCACCGCCTCAAGAAGTGGAAAATGCACCAGAGACAGGGGAAGCCTTGGTGTTGAACAAGGTGCTGTTAAAACCAGCAAAGGAGGTTATGGATCCAGATCAAAGGAAGGCTTTGTTCCGGACAGTTTGCAAATCACAAGGAAAGTGCTGCAAACTGATAATAGACAGCGGGAGCACTAATAATTTGGTGGCCACGGAAATGGTGGAGAAGTTGGGACTGAAAAAGATGAAACATCCCACTCCCTACAAAGTGTCGTGGCTGCAGAAATGACATCAACTGTTAGTTGATGAACAGTGCGAGGTGGAGTTCCAGATAGGCAGGTATAAGGACAAAATTGTCTGTGATGTTATGCCAATGGATGTCTGCCATATACTGTTAGGAAGGCCCTGGCAGTTTGACAGGAAAGTGGTTCATGATGGACGAACGAACTTCTACAAGTTTGTTAAAGATGGGGTCAAGCACACACTTGTACCCATCAAAGAGGAAGGTACAACAGAAGCTAGTGGAGTAAAAGCGCTGCTGATGGGTGGAAAAGAATTTTTGAAACAGATTGAAGACAATGATGTGAATTTTGCTGTTGTGAGGAGACCAAGAACAGTGGTACTGTACACAAAGATTTCAGATTTACCTGAGGAAATTCAAGACATGTTGCAAGATTTTGGAGATATCATAGTGGATGATCTTCTAGATGAGCTACCCCCCGAGAGAGGTATCAGCCACTGCATTGATTTTATACCAGGAGCTAGCTTGCCAAACAAGGCAGCGTATCGTATGAGTCCGAAAGATCATGAAGAGATTCGGAAACAGGTGCAGGCACTGCTTGATAAAGGACTGATCAGAGAGAGTATGAGTCCCTGTGCAGTTCCAACAATATTAGCTCCTAAGAAAGGTGGCGAATGGCGAGTGTGTACGGATTCGAGAGCTATCAACAAGATTACGATTCGGTACAGGTTTCCATCACCGAGAATGGATGACATGATGGACTGTTTGAGTGGGGCAGCATATTTTTCGAAGATTGACTTGAAAAGTGGCTACCACCAGATTCGAATCAGAGAAAGGGATGAGTGGAAGACAGCTTTCAAGACAAATGAAGGACTGTATGAATGACTGGTGATGCCATTCGGATTAAGCAACGCTCCCAGTACTTTCATGCGCCTAATGAATGAAGTACTGAAGGAGTTCATTGGAAAATTTGTGATTGTGTATTTAGATGATATACTAATTTTCAGCAGAACGAAGGAGGAACACTTTTGACATGTTCGAAGTGTATTGAGAAGTTTGCAGCGGAACAAGCTGCTGATAAATTTGAAAAAGTGTACTTTTTTTCAAAAGGAATTAGTTTATCTGGGTTTTGTGATTGCAGAAAACGAGTTGAAGATGGATCCGGAAAAGATTGCAGCAATAGTTAACTGGCCATCTCCAAAGAACTTATTTGAAGTTCGAAGTTTTCATGGTTTAGCAAGTTTTTACAGGAAGTTTATCAAGAATTTCAGCGAGATTTGTGCACCTATGTTGGACACAATTAAGAAGGCAAATCAGCGTTTTTGCTGGACTGAAGCAGCAGAAAACAGTTTTCAGACTCTGAAGAAAAAGATCACTGAGAGGCCGATCTTGAGATTGCCAGATTTCAACAAACTTTTTCAAGTTCGTTGTGATGCCAGCGGTACAGCCATTGGGGCAGTACTTAGCCAGGAGGATAGACCGGTTGCTTATTTAAGTGAGAAATTGAATGAAAGCAGGCAGAAGTATTCGTCTTACGACAAAGAATTTTATGCGGTCGTTCAAGCCTTGAAGCACTGGAGGCACTATTTACTAGGTAATGAGTTTGTGTTATTTTCTGACAATTCTGCTTTACAGTATGTTATGCAGCAGCACAAGTTGAACCACAAGCATGTAGAGTGGGTGGAATATCTACAAAGCTTTACTTTCGTATTGAAGCATATCAGCGGACAATCCAACAAGGTGGCAGACGCATTAAGTAGAAGAGCTCTACTTTTGCAGGAGAGTACAGTGCAGGTACTGGGTTTTGAACACTTGAGGGATCTATATCAAACAGATACAGACTTTAAGGAGGCACATGAAGCATGTCAGAACCCTTTACTGCGGAATCATAGTCCGTGGTTGGACTACAATCTGCAAGAGGGATTGCTGTTTAAGGGAGGACAATTGTGTATTCCCGATTGTTCAATGCGGGAAAACATCATTCGAGAGAAACATAGCGAAGGTCTAGCCGGACATTTCGGTATAGACAAGACATTATCTCAGATAGAGCATTTCTATTATTGGCCAAAGTTGCGGCGAGATGTGCAGAGATATGTGAGCAGGTGCAAAATGTGTCAGTTGGAAAAAGGCCACAGCCAGAATGTAGGACTCTATACGCCATTGCCCATACCAAGTAGACCATGGGACTCAGTCAGT
>JAXQQM020075572.1:0-13645 GCA_034641835.2 Pinus albicaulis
ATATCAGCTTATTCATAATTAGTGGCTTAATTGTTTTAACAATTCAAGCTCCACATAAATTGTCAACCCGAGGAAGTATGTTTATTCCAAAGACAACCACGCATTGGATATGCTCAATTCCAAAAGCAAAAATAATGTTGTAGTAAAAATTCACACAATTATTAATCATACAAATCTAATTATTCACACCTTGTTTAATCAAAGCTGAAGTTACTTATGTTATAGTAGAAGCAATTCCTCTATTGCAGTTTTCAAGAATCCAAATAAAAGGAAATCATTCTGCAGGAAAGGAAACCAATCAACCATAACAGGGAACAGGACCCTATTCCTTTAAATAGGAACTTCAGCACCTGCTGCCTGACACTAATCACTCTGTAGAAAAGATAAACTCAAGAGAATAGGACCCTATTCCCATGAACAGGAACCTTCAGCACCTGTCTCCTGTTTCTAATCACACTGCAGGAAAAGAAAGGCAATCAATGGGAACAGGACCCTATTCCTTTGTACAGGAATCTTCAGCACCTGCTTCCCAGCATCAATCATACATTCAAACAAATAACAGAAATAGATCTCTTAACTTCTTAAGAATGAATGTACTAAACACATGCAGCGTTAAAGGAAATAGAATGCTCAATAAACTACAGAACTGTGTAACTGGTGTTTCAGCAAACAGAATTAAATTAAAGTGAGAATATTATAAAGAAATCTAACAAACTACAGGAATATTCGGGTGAATCTTGTGATGAAGGCGGGCCCTTTCCTTCTCACAAGATTCCCCAGGGAAGGAATTAAATTGAAGCGCTCAAAAGGAACTTTTATTCATCTGTCAAAAGAAATGATACATTACAAATGGAGTCTAGCTCCTGTCCTCTCAAACACAATGCTCTCCTGTAGTTTTCGAACTCCCTTCTAATGATGATGTCTCCTCTTTTTAAAGAGGAGACATCTCTTACAATTACATTAGAGCAAATCTATGTTTATCCCAAATCTGTTCTTCTTTCTTAAAACAGGGCTATTCTATTCTTCTATAAAAAGATATTGTTACAACAGATACAAAAAGAGTACTATCTTCAGAATAATCTGTGTAACCACTTCCTTGCTCGTCTTCATGTTGTTGCCATTGTTCCAAAAAATACTCTTCCAGAATCGCAAATTACGAGTAGTGACGGAATTTGCGTGCCTGCTGACTGTTTCAGCAACGGAGTCGACTGTTTCAGCAACGGAGTCGACTGTTTTAGCAACAGCCGATTGTTCCAGCACATCACATAAATTATCTGCGATCTTTTAGACTTATGTTAGCAATAATCTACCTTCGATTAATGATGAAATATAAGAGTAATATGGAATTATATGTAAACAGATTAAATATATAGTAAAGAAGAGGATTTTATATACCTTTGGATAAAGTGAATGAAAATGATGATGGAATCCTTTTTAAACATGGTTATAAAGGTAAGGTGGTGTCAAAATATATAGTAAAAATGATACATAGTGAGGTCCTAACATCCCCCCCAGCTGAAAGGGTTGCATGTCCTCAGGCAACTCCTAGTCTGAGTCAGAGTCTGAGTACTGATTCTGGGCATGCAAGTTGCTCAAGCAGTAGCTGGAGAAGGTGGCTTCTATCGGAGCTCGGAATCCTCGATTATTCTGCAATTGCTGCCATGCTACAGCTTCATCTCTGTCAGCCAATTGATAGTGACACTGATATTTTTCTGAAGGCATCCATAGAATTGGAAAATGAAAATGGTAACCAATCCAGTTTTCTCCACAATTCCGAATACATCTGATATAATTAGGTACCCTGGAAAGTGCAGCTTGAAGATTATCAGGGCTGAAAGGGTGATATTCTTGTCTTTCCTTACATGACTGCTGCCAAAACTTAGTGTTGGCCTTCAATGCAGCAGCCTCCTTTACTCTGATTTGTTGTAGACACTTTAAAAGTGTTGAAGCCTGTAGTTGTTGTATGTACCTATGCATTCCTGGCTTCCGCAAGAATTGGTGATATTGTGCTACAAACATGGCCGGACTTAAAGGTTCCGGTCTAATCCAAAGGAGCCTATTCTCCTCATTATGCCTACTTGCAATAAACGCAGTTTTCCAGGTGAGCTGATTGGCCAGGAATGAAACGAATGCCCTAATTTGTACATCACCTACAATTGGAGTGAGATTGACTTTTCTATTCTCAGGCATGGCCTCGTTATGGAGATAAAGTTCACACAACAAATGTTGGTCACTTTCAGGGGCCTCAGCAAAAGTCTTAACAAATTGTTCCGCAGTAAGCAATTCATGAGGTCTGCCATCCTTTATTGCCTTCAATTGAAAATAAACCAAACGTTCAGAGAGGAAGAGAGAATAATTCACGGAGGGTTTTCGGGTAGCCATCAATTTTTGCACTAATGAAAACATCAAAACCAACTTTTCCTTTGATTCCTTGACTTCTTTCTTGGAATCCCTGAGCTGTTGCAATGTCTGTTCCCAAATATCCCGGTTGGCATACATGTGATTCTGCCATGCTAACTTATGCTGTTGTAATATTTTATCTTGATCTACAGCATATTGTTTCTTCCAGTTGTTCATAAGTTCTAATTGTTTCCATGGCAGGGTCTGTGTCCCGACATTAGAAGTACTGGGTTGGGGCATTGTCTGAGTGGCTGAGCTGACTAACTCAGGGCTAGATATCTGTGGTTGGGGCATTGTCTGAGTGGCTGAGCTGACTAGCACAGGGCGAGATATCTATGGTTTAGTTTCTTTTTCCAGACTTTTTGAGAGCCCTACTGGTTCTTGTGGAGCAGTAGGGTGTTCTTCTTTAATTGCAGCTGATGTAGATGCCTCAGATACCTGAATTTTGACTACTTTGTATCCTTCCTGTTGGTAAATATTACCACACTCATGGCACATGTATTCTCTGCATGGATCCTTCTTTTGTGCTGATGTTGTGTGTGCTAGCATGTAGAGATTCAATTCTCTATCAAAGGCTTCTCGTGCCATGATCAATTCTTTCTTATAGGCCTCTAGTTCTGACTTCAAAAACTCATTTTCCTCCAATAAAGATGCCATAGTGTGTGAACCCTGTGTGCTGGTTGATTCTGCTGGGGTTGCCTGCTGATCCGCAGCTGTAGCTGGTTCTTGTGGAGCAGCTACAGCTGGTGTCCCTGTATTATCATGCTTGGTGTATGATTCTTGTACCACAGTGGCTGGTTCTTGTGTTTCAGCCTCTGGGTAAGTGACTGGTTCTTGTGTGGCAGTCACTGTTTGAGCAATAAACGATGTCATGTTATCCCGGGCCACTAGTTCTTGTGTGACAGTGCCACCGGACGAGACGGGTTGGGGAATTTGGAATGGTGGTGAGGATTGAAGTTTTAATAGGATAGTGGCGGGGTCAGGGGAAATGGGAGTAACTCCTGTTTCAACAGTCATTTTCATTTTCCTTTTTAGTAGGAAAGCAGAGAAGTCAGTGTCTTTCCTTTTCTTTGTAGGAGAAGATTCTTTTCTAGGGGAAGGGCTTTCGGAAGAAGTGAAAATTTGGGATGTGGCCCTTGTTTGTCATTTTGAGACAGAGACTGTTGGGGTTCGTCTCTTTCTTTTATGAGTAGGTGGAGATGGGGGTGTTGGAGAGTCATCGCTAGGGATAGGAATAGTGGGAAGGGGTGACTCTACTAAGTGGGACGAACTTGGGGGTAGGTCAACTGGTTCTGAGGACGGAATTACTGGGGAGTCTGGGATATCGTCCAGTTGCCCTTCATAAGGACTCTCAGGAGTTTCTTGGGAACTTCCGGCTTGTTGGGGAATTTCGGCCTGCTGGGGAATGAGGAGTGGATTATTCAGAGGGGGGTTTTGCTGAGCAAAACCCCTCTGAATTAATAATTGGCATAAACGGTGATGGGTAAGGGATAACAATGGGAATTTAGCCCGTCTGCAATAATAGGACATGTTTTTGATACAACCAAGCAGATAATAGGGAATATTAACTAATCGACCATTCCTTAAATGATTCATCAAAACGAAGTCGTGTTGATAGACTACCTGGTAACGCCCTTCGCATGTCAAGTAGTGCTTGATGAATTCTGCTACTGTTGGCCATGGTCGAGGAAGTGAATGCAGACTTATTCCGCGGCCTTTAAGTTCAACTGGTTCATCTGGAAGAAGAAAATCTTGTTGTGCATTTAAAATAACTTGCTTCCTACTGAACCAGCGAGTCCCGATAACCGGAAAACCTGAAACTTGAGCTATGTCCTCCTCTGTAACTAAAATGCGGACCCCTTGAACCACTAAGAAATTCCCCTGAAGGTTCTGTGCGAACTCTAAAACTTGCTGCTGATCAAATTCTCCTAACCTTTCGAAGTATGCTGTCCATCCTGCTTGTTGAAAAATTTGATAGGCCTCTGGGAACAATTGAAGAAGATTTATCGAACCAGGCTCGTGTCTGATAGCCGACCCTCCCATGGCTACTAGCTTGAGTTACATGCAGAGGCACAGAAGACAGAAACACAGGCTTTGGTCAAGCTAGTTGTTGCAACAGAGGATGCGGAGTCTCAATGTCGGCGGAAATGGAATGAAGAATGACGGAGGATTGGTTGATGTGAAATGATTATTCAGTTTTCGAAATTCCCCCCCCCTACGTATGGTGCAATGATGTTTGAGCGTGTGGAGATTGCAATCATTATGAGCGAGATCCTCTCTTTAAAATATAATTTAACTGCATTACATAAAAACCACATACCTTACATTTTTACCTTTGGTTTAATAATTCGAAGTGTAGAGTGCTTCATAATGGCTTGATATTAATGGAAGAATCTGTAGATTTCTCTGAAATTTAGAACAGGAGCATAACAGGATCTGCTCAGTACTGAATAATTTTCACCCAAAGGATCTGAAGAGTAAAAGTGGAGAACTAAAAAGCTTGTATAGCAGGAAAGAAATGATGTTTTAATGATGAAAAGATGAATGACAGGTTGCTGAAACTGGTGTTTCAGCAACGGAAAAATGAATGACGCGTTGCTGAAACTGGTGTTTCAGCAACGGGAAAAATCAGGAAAATGGGATATAATGACTTGGGTTTGGGACAAGTGGGGGAAGTGTTTGATAGGGGATAACTTCAGCAGTAAGGGATAGGAAATACTAGCTGAAGGATGATATTTCAGGAATGGTAGAAGTGGGAAAAATGGAAAAAGGGAAATAATGTAGAAATGGGATGAAGGGATATTGCTAGGAAATGGGTTGAAATGAAGGGAACAAGCTTCTGTGATTGAAGCTTCAGATCTTCTTATGATGAATCTGTCCTCCTTAATAAGCTTTTCCAGAATCTGCAAAATTCAATTGTAATATGCCAACCCTTGACATGGATTATTAGTTTTAAATCTAATCTAATACTAAAAATACAGTGCAGAAAATTAAATGCTGTGAGGAGCAGAAGACTCCCCTAGAAAAAGATAATGTGTATCAGTCATGCAAGCAGTCTTGAAATCCTCTTTAGAAACAGGGCGCTGGTACAAACGAAGCCTATGACCATTTACTAGTAGAGGTGTTTTAGAATCATCAATTGTTAAAAGTCTTACTGTTCCATTAGGAAAAATAGCATCTACTTCATATGGTCCAAGCCATCGTGTACGTAGCTTACCCTGAAAATTTTCAAACCGAGAGTCATACAATAAGGCCCAATTACCTTTTTGGAACTGCTTGTGTTTGATAATTTTATCATGCCACTTCATTCTCTGTTGTTGAATCATGGTTGTTTGGTGAATGGCATCTAATCTCTTTTCATCCAATTCAAAAAGCTGCTGCAACCTGGCTGTCTGCACATCAGTCAAATCAAGATTAACAGCTAAAGAAGTTCTTAGAGTTTTAATTTCAAATTACACAGGAAAAACAACATTTTTACCATAAACCAATTCATAGGGAGAAAAACCTGTAGTGTTTCTCCAAGTAGTTCTGTAAGCCCATAGTGCTTCAGGGAGCCTTTGAGACCAATCCTTCCGGTTGTCCTTCACTGTTTTAGTTAGAATGGCTTCTAATACTTTATTTGTTCTTTCCACCTGCCCATTGGCCTGGGGGTGGTATGGTGTAGTCATTCTATGATGAATATGATATTTCTGAAGGGTAGATTTAAAACCATGAGAATTGAATGGAGGTCCTCCATCTATAACTAGCTCTCTAGGAATTCCAAATCTAGTGAAGATCTCTTCAAATAAGAAAGCTAGGACAGCTTCTTCATTGGCTCTAATAAGTGCTTTGGCCTCCACCCATTTAGTCATATAGTATGTAGAGACTAATATATAAGTTTTTTGATTGGATGGAGGATTAATGGGTCCTATGAAATCCAAGGCCCATCTTTCAAATGGTTCAGAAACTACCTGGGGGTTTAATGGCATTTGATCTCTATGATTGGGATTCTCTGGCAGCTGTCACAAGCCCTTACATATTTCTTTGCATCCTTAAATAATGAGGACCAATAGTAACCCATCCTCAAAATTTTGTTGTCTTTGTTCTCTTGTGAAAATTTCCTCCACAAGGGCCATCATGAAAAGCTTTCAGTATGTCATACACTTCATCTTCCCTAATTCATCTTCGGATTTCCTGATCAAGCCCTGTGTAGAAAAGACACCCACTTATCCAGCTATACCTGGCACTTTGTTGAACAATTCTTCTCTTTTCTCTGTATGACAGGTGTGATGGTAATTTTCCTACAACCAAATAATTAGCAATATCTGCATACCATGGAGAGTGAGCAGAAACTGCAAACAAATACTCATCAGGAAAAGAATCATCTACTGGAATATCATTGTTAGTTTTTAACCGTGAAAGGAAATCAGCCACCACATTTTCTTTACCAGGCCGATCTAGAATTGTGATATCAAATTCCTGCAGTAATAATAGCCATCTGGTAACTCTAGCATTTGTAACAGATTTGTTCATTAAATACTTGATATCTGAGTGGTCAGTGTGCACAAAAGTAGAATAACCAGTGATATAGTGCCGAAATTTATTAATGGCATAAATTACTGCAAGAAACTCCTTTTCGGTAACTTTATAATTAAGCTCAGCAGGGGTCATATTCTTACTGATAAAGTAAATAGCATAAGGAATATGATTTTCCTCTTGTCCCAAGACAACTCCAATTGCAGTGTCTGAAGCATCAGAAGATATATGAAAAGGGAGGGCCCAATCAGGTCCCCTCAAAATAGGAGCAGTAGATAACTAATGCTTGAGTTCTTCAAAAGCTTTCTGACAAGAATTAGTCCACTTAAATTTAGCATTTTTCATAAGCAACACAAATAATGGAGAAGCTATCTTAGAAAAATCTTTAATAAATCTTCTGTAGTATCCAGCATGTCCTAGAAAACTTCTCACATCAGTTTGTGTTTTAGGAACAGAAAGATTTTGAATGACCAATATTTTAGATGGATCTACCTAAATACCTTGAGATGAAATAAAATGTCCAAGCACTACTCCTTCACTCATCATCATATGAAATTTTTCAGTACTTAGGGAGAGGTGAGCTTGTATACATCGTTTAAGTACCTTCTCAGGATTTTGTAATGCATCTTCAAAAGACACACTATAAGGAGTAAAATCATCCATAAATATTTCCATAGAGTCATTCAGCATATCAGAAAAAATTCCTATAACAGCCCTTTGAAAAGTTGCTGGTGCATTACATAGCCCAAATGGAAGAACTCTATAAGCAAAAGTTCCCCAAGGGCTAGTGAAAGTGGTCTTGTCCTGGTCTTGGGGTTCAATTCTTATCTGATTATACCCACTGAATCCATATAGAAAAGAAAAGAATTTCTTCCCTGCCAGACTATCCAACACCTGATCAATGAAGGGTAAAGGAAAGTGATCCTTTTGAGTAGCTTTGTTCAAGGTTCTGTAGTCAACACATACTCTCCATTTCCCGTTTTTCTTAGGGACAATTACCAATGGGGAAACCCATTCACTGTCAGATATGGGGTATATAAATCCTGCATTAAGAAATTTATGAAGTTCTTTAACAATTTCTCGTAAATTAGGGTTCATTCGTCTTTGGGGTTGACATACTGGTCAACATCCCTCTTTAATGTAAATTCGGTGAGTACATAGTTCAGAAGAGATCCCTTTCATATCTGTGTAATCCCATGCAAATTCTTCCTTATATTCATGCAATAACTTCATTAACTGCTGTGTTTCAGCAACTATTAGATCAGGATTTATATTTAATGTCTTGCCAGGTTCAATTTCAACTGTTATGCTTTTAGATGAGATGGTGGTTAATGTCTGAGATAAGTCTTCAGATTCAATCTTTTCTTGGGTATCTGTTTCAAAAATTGCAGTCAATTGATTGTGTGTTTCAGCAATTACAGAAGAAGGTTCACAGATAAAATTATTAATTACTTCATCCTCTATATTGTCTTTAAGAGTTAAAGCTTGCCCAATAGTTAGAATAGGCTGAACATCATTATCATCATAATCCATCCACATAGAATCTTCATTATTAATTATGGGTGTAGCATGAGGATAAAGAGTAAGATGTTTGGTTTCATAACCATTAGAAATTGTCATTGAACCAGATCTGCAATTGATAAAGGCATTAGCTGTGGCCAGCCATGGCCTTCCTAGAATTAAGGGATGTCCCCCCAGCTTTGTTTTAGTCTGCAATACAACAAAATCAGCTGGGTAATTCTAGGATTCAACTGAGATAAGTAGATCTTCAACAACTCCTTCTGGTTTAATTGTAGAACGGTCAGCCAACTCTAGAATGGTGGGTGTATCTCTGATTGTGTTATGCAACTGTAACAATTGTGAAGTTTCAAGAGTCATTATGTTTATTGCAGCACCTAAATCTACCAGAACCTGAGGAATCATTGTTTTACCAATCTGAACTGTCACGGTAGGATGGCCGGGATCACCATATTTCACAGGAGGGGTTTTTCCGGACATTAATGCAGATAAGTCACCCCTCACATGTACTGTAAGGGGATCTTTAGTTTTCCTACCAGGTTTCTTAACACAAATATCCCTTATTGTTCTGGCATAAATTGGTACATCTCTTAATGCTTGTAAAAGTGGAATTTTAACATACAAATTTTGCAATTCCCCTAAAAGATTAAAAGCAGGTGTTTCAGGCTTTCTAGTTAAAACCAAACGCTCGGGGAATGGTGGTTCTGTTATTTCAACATTTTTGTTAGAAGGTGGTTGTGCTTTCTTATGTTTCTCAGTTTCCTCTTTATCAGAACCAGAAGAAGTTATGTCATCAATAATAGGGTCTACTATTTTCCCAGATATTAAATGAATATCATTACATTGCATAGTAGGAAATATAGACTGATTCTGAATATCAATGACTTGCACAACTTTATTATTGGGGTTAGGATTTGGTTGCACAGGTAGCTAGGGTCTCATTTGGTTATTTGGCGGAGCATTTGATGGCAGAGGAAGTGGTTGTTGGAATTGAGGCAATTTATTTGGATACGGGAGTTTTTGGCTTCTCCAATTTGAATTCCAAGGGTTAAAAGAAGATGGCTGCTATGGAGGCCAAGGAGTCCACATTGTAGGATCAACAAAGGGAGGGTTTGATTGCTGCATGGGTGGGAAATTCATTTGATTAAAGGGTGGGTATTGCATTTGATTAAAGGGAGGGTAATTTGTTTGACCGAAAGCAGAATAATTGTTCCAACGATTAAATGGCATACTAGAGTTCATACCTTGTCCTTTTGGTTTCCATTGTCTTCTTTGAGTTAGTAGGTAAACTGCTTCAGCTTCTTCTTCCGTTGGCTGTAGTGCTGCCTTTATTCCTGGTAGAGATGGACATTGTTTTGTTTCATGATCTTTCTCACAAAGGGTGAAAATTGGTATTTTGTCCAATGGGCATTCCCTTAGTGGAGGTTTGTCTCTACACTTCGGGCAAAAGACAGCCAGAGTTGCTTCTGCTTCAGCCTGCTTCTTCTTAACCTGCAAAGTGTCAATTTGTGAAGCAAAAGAACTTAACATCTCAGTTTTAAATTCTTCAAGTAAATTACCTATTTCAGCTCTTGTTGCTCCCCCACTGACTGATTTCTGCACTCTTGAATAGGTGGGATCTCTATTACTTAATCTATTCCTTGCAGCTCCCCTTGAACACCTCTTAGAAAGTTCAACAATCTCATCATATGATTCCTTAGATATATCTCCCTTGCCAAGCATGTTTAACATATCTAAACAATCATCCCTTAAACCTCTAAGTAATATTGTTTTACGAATTTCCTTAATTATATTCGGATGATCAGATCTCTGTATATTGTACTGCAACCTTTCTACATAGTCCTCCAGATTCTCGTCTGGCTTTTGTGCCATATTGAATAGTTCATCCTTCTTTTCTCTCGTCTGGCAGTAGTCTTGATATTTAAGAAGAAATTTCTGTTTCATCTGTTCCCATGTTGTGATTACCTGACTCCCAAGGCTCATGAACCATCTCAAAGAATTTCCTTTTAATGTTGCTGGAAACAGTTTCAACTTTTGAGCATTAGTAACATAATCATAACTTCTGCATAATATATCAAATTCAAAAAGAAATTCATCCAGATCTTCGGAGGATAAACCATGGAAGTTAGGTAAAGCAGACAATGGAATGTTTTTCATAGGAGTTGTTCCTATAGGGAGATCACTGATAGGAAATCCCAAGGTAGAGAGAGAATTTTCATCCTTTCCTTCTCCTTCAGGATCTACATGTTCTCCACCAAAGAAGCCTTCATTGTTTCCTTCCATTGTCGGTTCTCCTACTTCACTTGCTCGATCTTCAAGATCTTCTACTGGCTCTTCAATGTTTTCCACTGGTCGTCCAACACTCTCTATTATTTCCTCAATGTGCTCTGCTGATTTGCTAGCACTTTCTTCTGACTCTCCAGCACTGACTGCTGGTTCTTTAATCACCGGCTCCTCTATATTTTCAGGACCCACAACTTCCTCTGTTTTGTAATCTGATTGAGGGGAGTGCTGAAGTTTTGGTCTTCGAGAACTTAATCTCTGTGATGATTCAGCCTTTGATACAATCTCGTCAATAAAAGTCTTTCTTCCTCCCCTTCCTTTGCCTTTTCCACCTGTGGGGTTAGTTTTCTTCCGGTTTCCGCGTCCTCTCATACAATCTGTACATTTAGAAATAAAATATTAATGCTTTTGAAATCTATAATTGCCTTCCCCGGCAACGGCGCCAAAATGTTGGTCACTTTAATTGTTTTCACAATTCAAGCTCCACATAGATTGTCAACTCGAGGAAGTCTGTTTATTCCAAAGACAATCACGCACTGGATATGCTCAATTTCAAAAGCAAAAACAATGTTGTAGTAAAAAGCCACACAATTATCAATCATACAAATCTAATTATTCACACTCTATTTAATCAAAGCTGAAGTCACTTATGTTATAGCAGAAGTAATTCCTATATTGCAGTTTAGAATCCAAATAAAGGGAAATCAATCTGCAGGAAAGGAAACCAATCAACCATAACAGGAACAGGACCCTATCCCTTTAAATAGGAACTTCAGCACCTGCTGCCTGACACTAATCACTCTATAGAAAAGATAACTCAAGAGAACAGGACCCTATTCCCATGAACAAGAACCTTCAACACCTGTCTCCTGTTCCTAATCACACTGCAGGAAAAGAAAGGCAATCAGTGGAAACAGGACCCTATTCCTTTGTACAGGAACCTTCAGCACCTGCTTCCCAGCATCATACATTCAAACAAATAACAGAAATAGATCTCTCAACTTCTTAAGAATAAATGTACTAAACACATGCAGCGTTAAGGAAACAGAATACTCAATGAACTACAGAACTGTGTAACTGGTGTTTCAGCAAACAGAATTAAGTAAAGTGCGAATAGCATAAAGAAATTAAAAAAAATACAGAGACAGTCGGGTGAATCTTGTGAGGAAGGCGGGCCCTTTCCCTCTCACAAGATTCCCCAGGGAAAGAATTAAATTGGAGCGCTCAAAAGGAAATTTTATTCATCTGTCAAAATAAATGATACATTACAAAATGGAGTCTAGCTCCAGTTCTCTCAAACACAATGTTCTCCTGTAGCTTTCAAACTCGAACTCCTTTCTAATGATGATGTCTCCTCTTTTTAAAGAGGAGACATCTCTTACAATTACATGAGAGCAAATCTATGTTTATCCCGAATATGTTCTTCTATAAAAAGATATTGTTACAACAGATACAAAAAGAGTACTATCTTCAGAATAATCCGTGTAACCACGTCTTCATGTTGTTGCCATTGTTCCACAAAATGTCTTCCAGAATCGAAAATTACAAATAGTGGCGGAATTTGCATGCCTGCTGGTTGTTTCAGCAACGGAGTCGACTGTTTCAGCAACGAAGTTTGGCTGTTTCAGCAATGGTCGATTGTTCCAGCACATCATATAACTTATCTGCGATATTTTAGACTTATGTTAGCAACAATATACTTCGATTAATGATAAAATATAAGAGTAATATGGAATTATATGTAAATAGATTAAACATATAATAAAGAAGAGGATTTTATATACCTTGGGATAAAGTAAATGAAAATGATGATGGAATTCTTTTTAAACATGGTTATAAAAGGTAATGTGGTGTCAAAATATATAGTAAAAATGATACATAGTGAGGTCCTAACAGAGTGCCTCACTAGACCCCACCGCAAGCTTTGTCCGCTCCGATATGGGCTGTACACCATCACCAAGGTTGTAGGGAAAAATGCCTTCGAGCTCAGTATTCCACCATTCCTTGGTCTGCACCCAGTCTTCAATGTGGATCACCTTCGTCCTTACTTCCCACCTCTACTGGACACCTCGGACATTGCAAAACAACTCACACCAACAGAGTTAAATCCAGACTGCATGGAACAGGCCACCACAGATTGTATCATGGACATGCAAATCAAGAACACTCGCCAGCAGAAGATCCAACTATATCGGGTTGTCAAAGCTGGCCAACTCCTGCACCAAGGAAAGTGGTTCACCGGGGACCAAGTTCAGCAGAAATTTCCTCATCTCATGGAGGAACTTAACGCAATGGGGACCATTGCTTCCTAAGGGGGAGGAATGATCCAGGTGGATATTGGTGGTCACCCGCCTATTCCACTTGGGGCTCCACCATTGTCTATTTCAGTTTTTTAGTTTCGGCACAGTTTACTATTTTTAGCAGTTTTTCGGGTCCTAAACTTCCGGAGCCGTTTTGAGGCCCTAAACGACGTTTTTTGGGAAAACGGAGAGCAACATGGGTCCATGGACCGATGTTTCTCATTCCAAATTTGTAGTCCTCAGATAGATCTTTCTAACGAGGTATGGTATGCGTCAAACGGAGATTGTATGCCAAAGTTACGCCCCTGGGAAGTTGAAACACCAATTTACCCAAACGGGGCCCATAGTTTTGGCGCTTCATCTCCTAGGGTTAGGGTTTTGGCTGTTTAGGATTTCCCATTGTTTCTAAATAATAAATAGGCCGTTGAGCCTCATTGTAACTCAGTTTAGAGGCCTGTAGCTTCCACATCTCTTCTCAGAGATAGCTACCAGCACCCTAGCTATTTTTATTTCCACTCTGTCTGTAAGCAAATTTTAGTTCTTTGATATTAATGAAATGAAGTGTTATTTCCACTGCATCTCTGTATTTATGGTTATATGTTTATTCTGTTGCGTTCCTGCATAAATAT
>JAXQQM020081391.1:0-16651 GCA_034641835.2 Pinus albicaulis
TTTCATTAATATCAAAGAACTGAAATTTGCTTACAGACAGAATGGAAATAAAACTAGCTAGGGCGCTGGTAGCTATCTCCGAGGAGAGATGTGGCGGCTACAGGCCTCTGAACTGAGTTACAATGAGGCTCGAGGGCCTATTTATTATTGAGAAACAATGGAGAACCCTAAACATCAAAAAACCTAACCCTAGGAGATGAAGCGCCAAAACTATGGGCCCCGTTTGGGTAAATTGGTGTTTCAACTTCCCAGGGACGTAACTTTGGCATACTATCTCCGTTTGACGCACATGATACCTCATTAGAAAGCTCGTCAAGACCACAAATTTTTAGATTGTTCATTCCATGAGGGCTGCAAATATGATACCCAAAAACGTCGTTTAAGACCTCAAAAATAGCTCAGGAAGTTGATGAAAAGCTAAAATATTAAAGTTATGCCAATGGCGAAATGATGGTGAAATAGATGGAATAAATGGTGTACAATATCCACAAGGATCTTCTCCACTCAAGATATTGATTTATTGGCTAAAGTTCCCTCCATGAGATGAATTTCTAGCTGAACAGCCTGGTGACCACTTTCCTTGGTGTGAGGTTGGCCTGACTTTCAAGGCGATATAGTTGGATCTTAACGTTGGGAGTGTTGATGATTTTGCATGTCATGATACGTCTATGGTGGCCTATTCATCGGTGCGGTTGCTCTTGTTATTGTGAGTTGTTCTCTGTTCAGGAGTGTCAGTGGGAGTGGGAAGTAAGGGTGAAGCGTCCACATTGAAGGATAGTGCCGGACCAAGGGAATGGTGGAATACTAAGCTCGAAAGCATTGTTCCCTACAGCCTTGGTGATGGTGTACGACCCGTATCGGAGCGGGCAAAGCTTGCGGTGAGGTCCAGTGAGGCGCTCCTTCTGCAAATGCAGCCATACTTTGTCGCCCACCTGGAAGTTGTGTGGCACCCGGTGTTGATCATGTCGCTGCTTGTACTTCGCAATGGCTCTGTCCAATATATCATGAACCTGTTGGCGGATGTGTTGAGATAACCGATGGGAATTTGCTGTCAACTTGGTGGACCTTATTTAATTGGCTGGTAGTGCAAATAGCGTAGCTACATCAATGGGACATAGTGGGTAGGTGAAGCCACGAAGAAGGGGCTATAGCTAATTGGCCCAATGGAGGCGATTATAACTATGACCCCGGCCCGCAGAGCTCTCGTCAGCGTGTAGTTCTTTGAGTTACACATCGCAGCGTCGTATCTATCCCGATGCGATTGTGACCTACTGTCCCGGCCTTGGTTTGGGGATGGAAAGGCGTGGACTTGGTGGACTTGGTATCAACATTGACCGGAGGAATTTACGAGGACAAAATGTCTTGAGGAACTTGCTATCCGATCTGATATGATGGCCAGCTGGGATCTAGTCCACACTCGTTCAAAGAAGAGTTTAGCGGTGGCTTCTGCTGTGATATTCTTCTTGTAGGCCGCCATAATGGCCATCTTCAAGAATCTGTCGACGACCACAAAAACACAGTCATTTCCCTGCTTAGTAGAAGGCAGGCCCGACATGTAATCCATGGAGATGGATTCCCAAGGTCGACTAGGGGTAGGTAGGGGAGTATATAGGCCTTGTTTCTTGATGGTCGGTTTGGCAATGGCACAAGCAGTGCAGGATCTGATGTGCTTCTCGACATCCTTTCGAAGGTTCGGCCAATAGAAATAATTCTGCAGGATTGCTACTATTTTCTCGACCTCGAAATGCCCAGCGACTCAACTGTAGTGTGCTTCCCATATCATCTTGGCACGCTCGCTTGAAGGAACACAAAGGTGTCCCATGTGACATAAAAGTGCATCTTGGAGGTGAAAATATGGAACTTGCGTACCCCCCAAGAGTGCCTTGTAAGTTTGGCCGAATTCTGGGTCACTCTCATAGAGAAGCGGCCAATCAGAAGTCTCATGCCCACAAGCGTTGAGTACAGTGGTGAGCGCCACGATCGGTGGTCGGCTGAGGCAATCTGCAACATGATTGGTGCTACCCTTCTTATACTTGATGTTCAAATGAAACTGTTGCAAATATGTAGACCACTTCTGATGGCGATCATTCTGCAACTTCCCTTGTGTCTGTATGAACTAGAGGAGGTGGTGATGGTAGTGTTTCAGCTACTAATCATGCTTCAGCTGTCGACAAGCTTGCACAATGGAATACATTTCTTTGTCATAAGTGGGATACTTGCGAACTGTCTCAGACAATGTCTCACTGTGATATGCCACTGGATGTCCCTGTTGAGTAAGAACTGCCCCAATAGCATAGTCAGAGGCGTCTGTCTCGATCTCAAATGGCTGCTGCAAGTCATATAAAGTAGTATATGTGAAATGAGAGCGGTATTTTTCAATTCTGTAAGGCATACCACGGTGAGGTTCGATAAAAAATTTTACTTCATCCTGCTGGTGACTTGACTCGAGAGATAAAGTGATATGAGAGAATCCCAACAGACCTCTGGGTAAATTAGAGACCGGAAAATTTCGCGGCCTGTTATAGTGGTTAGGGGTGACGATCGAATGACTTGGATCTTGGCTGGATCGACCTGCACCCCCCTTTCATCAATAATGTATCCCAGATATTGAACCTGGGTCATGCCAAACGTGCACTTCTCCAAATTGGCACACAACTTGTGTTGCCGCAGTGTTTGGAGGACTTGTTGGATGTGATGAAGGTGCTCTTCCCAAGTCTTGCTGAAGATCAGAATGTCATCCAAGTACACCACTACGAATGAGTTGGTGAATGGGCGCAAGATGTCGTCCATCATCCTCATGAAGGTTGCGGGATCATTCGTCAACCCGAAAGGCATGACCAGCCATTCAAAAAGTCCTTCCTTAGCTTTGAAGGCAGTCTTCCACACATCAGAGGGTTCAATTGGTACCTGGTGATACCCAGACTTCAGGTCGATCTTACTGAAATATTTTGCACCTTGGAGCTGGTCCAGAAGGTCATCAATCCGTGGGATTGGGTACCTATTCCGAACAGTGATCTTGTTCAGCGCCCGATAGTCAATACAGAGTCTCCACGTCCCATCCTTCTTCTGTACCAACACGATCGGGCTCCCACAGGGCGATGAACTTGGTCTGATGTGACCTTTCTGCAACAACTCCTGAATCTACCTCTTGATTTCATCATTTTCCAGAACAGAGTGTCGATAGATCGTTCCATTGGGTAGCGGCGCACCTGGGGTCAGATCAATCGGGTGCTTGACCTGACAGTGCAGAGGAACCCCTGTGGGTGAGGTGAAGATGTCCCCGTACTCCTCCACAACCTTATCCATTTATTGTTGTCGTGCAGAGGGGCCCTGTCTGGAGGTCGTGGCCACAGTCTTCTTCTTGCCCTGGGGGCGGATCATCAGGAAAACGAATTTCCTGGTTTGGGAAATGAGCTTACTACATTGTTTTGCGGTAACCAAAGAGATAGTCGTAGGAGGTGGTACCTCTGGTATCCTGTACAACTTATTTCCCAAAGTAATAATAACAGCACGAGGTCGAGACTCATACACAGCATGACGCTTCCACAATTATGGTTGTCCTAATAATACATCAGAAACATCAATAGGAGCAACGTCACATAATACCTCATCCGTGAAGGGCTTGATGCTATAGGGAAGGCGGCACTGCTGGCTGACTCGGAGATCTCGTCCTTGGTGAAGCCACCCGATGGTGTATGGATGTGGGTGAGCTATGGTCAGCAAGCCCAACCGCTTCACGGCGTCTGCTGAAATGAGGTTCTTTTGGCTCCCATTGTCGACAATGAACTGTACAGGGGAGCCCTTTACCCACATCTGGGAGTGGAAGAGGCGTTCCTCCTCCTCTGGATCTTCCGGTTCCTCCTTCTGGACCTTTGTAGTGGCAACAGTGGCGTTGGGCTCCGCATCAATAATCTGGTTCCCTTTTTCATTCCCCTTTTCAGGTTCTGATTCGGAGTCGGAGCATGCATCTGACTCAGAAGCCCTCATCTCGGCCACTAGCGACTGCTTGGCCCGACACTCACTTGTGTTGTGAGTGGAGCTCTTATGGAACTCACACCACTTTCCCGTGTCCTTCTTGCTTTGCGGTGCTGTTCTTTTCTTGTGGCTTCGATGAGTTGTCTTTAGCTGCCATGCCTTGGCTCGGTCCTTTGTTCTGTGGTTTGGAAGCACCTTTCCCTTGCTGCAGTTCCCGCCAGTCAAAGTATCAACTATACCTTGAACCACCGCTCAATCTTATGACATACCGGTATCTTGTACCAAGCCGAGGAGATGTCGGAACTCCATTTCCTTCGGTCTCTCCTTCGGACATGCGATGCCCCCAGCACCCAGTGTTTTCTCTAAATCTTTGATACTAACTTTGTGCGCGAAATTCTCAGGCAATTCAGTCGGCTCATGCATCTTGATCCTTTGTTGTCGCGGCATAGTCCATTGTTATGTACTTGTCCTCCCATGGGTCCTACGGGATGAATGCTTGTTCATGGCTTCTGGAAGATTCCAAGTTAGTCCATTGAAACTGAGAGGGTTAAACAAATTCATGATTTCTCTGATAGATTTCCCACGATCCTTAACATGGAAATTTGCCCCAAGGAATTCACAAAAATAATCTTCTCCCGGTCTGAAAAGTCATGAACCGAGAAATATCCTTCTAATAGATTCAACCATTTATCTACAGCATCTGCATCTATTTGACCCTCAAATATGCGAATGTCAAAATTTACTTGTACCTTAAAAGGAGTCGCGCCTCCAGAGTGGCTGCTGGATGCAGATGCGCCGCCGGTGGGTAGCCGTTGAAGGATCTAAGCAAAGTTATCCATCATCACGTTCCTTTGTCTTTCGAGGGCCTCCTCGAGCAATATTTTGATAGGATCTCCTGCTCCCTCATCTTTCTTTTCGTCCCCCATGGGCGTCCGTCGAGGTTTACGAGGCTGATCTTGCAAAGGTTCCACCAGATCGAGCCCTAGCTCCTTATACCCCGACCTCGTTTGGGACATGCAAAGAAGGATCGAGAAAAAGCAGACCGCTCTGATACCACTGATCCGGATTTATGCAGGAACGCAACAGAATAAACATATAACCATAAATATAGAGATGCAGCGGAAATAACACTTCATTTCATTAATATCAAAGAGCTGAAATTTGCTTACAGACAGAATGGAAATAAAACTAGCTAGGGCGCTAATAGCTATCTCTGAGAAGAGATGTGGCGGCTACAGGGCTCTGAACTGAGTTACAATGAGGCTCGAGGGCCTATTTATTATTGAGAAACAATGGAGAACCCTAAACATCCAAAAACCTAACCCTAGGAGATGAAGCGCCAAAACTATGGGCCCAGTTTGGGTAAATTGGTGTTTCAACTTCCCAGGGACGTAACTTTGGCATACTATCTCCGTTTGACGCACATGATACATCATTAAACTCTGTCAGGGACCACAGCTTTGGGTGTTCATTCCATGAGTGCCGTTGATGCTGATGCCCAAACGTCGTTTAGGGCCTCAAAATGGCTCCGGAAGTTTAGGACCTGAAAAACTACTAAAAATAGTAAGTTATGCTGAAACTAAAAAACTAAAAGAGACAATGGTGGGGGCCCAAGTGGAATAGGCGGGTGGCCACCAATATCCACCTGGATCAAATACCCAAAACTTAACACGATAAATCAACTCCGAACTTCATATAATAACACTCGGGCCCACACAACTCATCAACATACTTTTCCGTTATTCTTTGAACATCTTTCAACATGCATGCCGTTGATCTCCCAGCACATTCGATCGAACGATTATAATGAATATCATGTTTTTTTAACCTCTGAGCTTTAACACTAAAAAAACATGATAAAAGTGGTTTTACCCTTACCACTTTTGCCACGCTTCACTCGGGTAACGATATCGTGTTTTTTTCCTCAAATCTACTTACCACTTTTCTATTGCGCGAAAACCATATCCTGGTTTCGAAATCCAGCTTACTGTTCCAACCGTTTTGGTTCCACTCTAACCATGGTTCCATTACTCTGGTTTCAAATTAACTTCTGGCTCCGCCAATTCTTCAATGCCTTCAGTGGTTCATCGTTCACGATTCTAACTTCACAATTCCATTGTATTCAAGATTAAGCCTCCTCCAACACATTTTGAACAGGTGTTAACTCTCTGCGCCTTCAATTCTGCTTTTCTCTCATTCTACTTCAAGGTCCTACATTTAGTTCTTCATTGTGACATATCTACAATTTGCACAAGCCCTCACTGCGCAATTACTATCAAGCCATCTCTGCACCATTTCTGGTGTTACTATCTTATGACAGACTCGTTTAAACTATGCCCCTATCTTCAATGTATTGCTTATTCACAACCATATTTTAACTCCGGCATAATGTCGGTCCCCATTGTGGCACACATCCATGTTACTCTGTATTAAGATTCAAAATCAACTTTAAGTCATCGATCCTTGCATTGATCGATGACTGCAATACTTAACAATTGCAACCTCAATAATTATTTCCAGGAATGTATACAACCGCTACTGTTCTTCAACTCAAATCATGATAATTAACATGGATTCCTTATCTATAACATGACTCTATATAAACCTTGTCACAGAGTCTTTTTCATACATAATACAAAGAGGCTCAAAACATTCTCACACAGAGTTGAATCAACCAATGCACATGTAATACTGAAACAATTCTTTCATAAAATATAAATGAGTTCACTTACAGACTTCTGTTCTTGGCCGGATCTTTAAATCACATGGCCTTTTCAGCTGCCCATAGGCTTACAGGAATTCTGGGCTTCCAAATCTACTCTAATCCTATCTCTCCACCCTCTCCCTCCTAAATGCCTCTGAGGCTTAATTTATATAAATTAAAAATAAGTCAATTCAACCCTTAATGCTCGACAAAACTCTTGAAATTCCTCAAAGTACTAATTTTAGACTCAATTCCTAAAATTACTGAAACTGATCCTAAATTTACTCTTAACCCTTGGTTGTCCCTTCATATTCCTAACTAATCACCTTCCTCTCATGTCCTCTAATGGTTGGAGAACATTTACAATTCCTCACTATTTTATTCAAAATACTAATAATTACATGAGAACTTAAAAACATAACACCCCCCTATGTCTTATAAAAATACAAAGTATTTCTTGAGCCTAATGCCCCTGCATCAGATCCTCATGGGTAGGAATTTGGGAAACTTATAAGGGGAAGTTCACATCCATAAACTCCAAGCTCTGTATAGTTTTGGTAAAGTTACCAATCCCTTGTCCTAGCTTGATCTAATAACTGGAATACCTTCCTGATTTCTTCACTAATTCTTGGCTTTGGAGTAATATTTAACAAACTGAATGACGAATGGAGAAATAATTCCACAAAATGTTTATAAGAATACGCTTTATGTTCCTTCATGATTAATGAAGTCCAGAAAATAATTGACTGCTGATGGCCTTCTTCATCCAATTTATGTAGAGAAAACTTAAATTTGTCTCTCTGAGAGTGCAAGAATAAATATAATAACACCAAGGCATAACTGAAAGCCTCTTTAGTTGTGAATTTCACAAACTGATCATGGATAGCATCTTGTTACATATTATTTTTTCACCATGACATTTAACTGTCCATATGGGTCTATCACCACCTATATCATGTTCCCTTAGAGGTTAAAAAACCTTAATGTTCCTGAATCAAGTCTTGGAATTGGAGAAAAGCTCTATAAAACCCTTAAAAGTCTACCTCCACACTTTTTTCTAGCCTTTTCCTACGCATGCACTACTGTTTGGTCTATAAAACATCGCAACCCCTGCATGTTTTACTTCTATTACATGTGCACCCTTGTGAAAAGAAAAATAAAAGAAAAATTAAATTCTAGAAGCCTAGCCTGCCGAATACTCTTCCAATTAGAAGCTTCTAGAGTCGCGCTCAGTTCGAGCTTTATCCCTCCACTCATGGAGCTTATCCCTTGGTCCATGGAGCTCAAATACCTTCATGAGAGGAATCCATACCCATCTTCTTGGAACTGAAACTACCTCCATTTCCCTATAAATTGAGCTCAAGTTTCAGGTTGAAGGGTAGACATACATGATAGTTGCTAAAGAAATTCATAAGAGTGCATACTTTCTACACTAGTGAGTTGTTGTTGGAATGAGAATGATCACACCCTTATGTCTAGAATTCCATACTGCTATTCAGAGAGGAAGGCTTATGAAACTAAAGGAGAAACTATTGTTCAGGACCCCATGAGAAATCTGTACGACATCAAGGCATCAGGTTGTAAGATTACTCTTTTTATTCAAGATAATACATATGGATATCTTTTTATCATTGAGTTGTTCTTATGCTTATTGAAATAACATAAATACTTAGACTCCTTGATCACTAAGTTGGGTTATTTTTTCTTGATTGTTATATGTTGCAGATGCTTTGATTCTTTTGTCTTGTCTTTGATTGCAGGATCTACTTATTGAAGAAGTCACTTTGGAGCGACTAGACAAAAGAATACATTGAACATTTGGATTTCAAGGTAGGGGCATGTCCTCTCTACTTTCTTATAATAATTATGAAATGCAATTAATCTAGAGAAAAAGGTTTTCAAATGGATGTTTGTTTCTAGCTACTCACTGAGTACTAGGGAGATCGCTCTTGTTCGCAAGAGGGATTAATCTGCATAACAAAATGGTGACTTCGCTGGGGAATCTAGAGCTTAGTTTTCTTATTTATTTTTAGTTTGAATTTTAGAGTTTTCTGATTTTGACTTATCTAAGAATGGGTTGGGTAGATAAATTTTAAGAATCCCTAAAACAGAAAGCTAATTATTTATTTTTTTTCAAAGTTTTTTCTTTCCTCCGCTGTTTTTAGCAGAAAAAAGTGCGGCAACCTCCGCAGGTTTTAGTTCAAAACAATGCACATGTGCTCTGTTTTCCATTAGAAACCGCGCATCCCTGGGAAAAAAAAAAAAAAAACACTATTTCTAGAGCCATATCACTTGATTCTTTGTGTTTGCCCCAATCTATCTTAGCTGTCAAATCTTGTGTGAGAGTTTATTTTCAGCCACTTTTGCGTTAGTGTGATTTATCATCCTATTTACATCTTATAAGTGAGTGTTTTCCCTACTCTATGATTTCTCCATACAAGACACCTTCATTTACCTCAGCTTGCTGGTATGATGATATTGTCTTTCTGAGCCATTAAGATCATTTCAAACCTTACTTTTATGAAAATTGATTCCTTTTCATTTGGAAATTTGGAAGAGCTTTTAGATTACTGAAGCCTGATATCACATCAAAGCATTTTTGGATGTTTTCATTTTTGTTGGGATAATTAGAAATTTTTCTTAGTCTGATCACAAACTAGGAGAAAACGTCCTCACACATTCTAGATAGACTTCAAAATTAGATTTTCTTTGATTTTGAAATTTATGTTTTTAGAGTTTTTAGATATTGTTTTCTTTTGGAAATGGTTTTTTTATTGAACTGTAGTTTTTGATCTGATTGTTAGAGGAATTCCATTTCAAAAGAGTAATTGATCATTCTTGCAAATTGAGTTCTCTATGAAATCATCTTCTTTTCAAAGATTTTGTTTATGAATGAAAGAATTGGTGCTTTGGAAATTGATAAATCTCTCAATCTTTCCCTTAAATAAGATTCATTGAAAAGAAAGAGTTGCACATATTTTTGAGTCGGGTCACGAACATCATTAAAGTTTCAACTCCATACCTTTTGTCTTAAGCAACAACCAAATTAAAAATAACATGTTAATCAAATCAATCTAGATATTTTTACATTTTCTTGGGCTCATTCCACCAACATAGCTTAGGCTAGTGTTTTGGAACAGGTTGTAATTAACATTCCAAAACAGTTTAAACAAACAAGTAGAATCTCGCGGTAGGAAAATACAATTGTAGCATTTGTGCTCTGGGAATCTCTTCTTAAAAGAGTCAAGCATGATATCATGTCAAAATCAGTGAGGTAATAGTACCTATGTCATTGGGAAGGATATTAGATGTGCACGTAATACAAATGGTAAACATCAGATTAACCATTATCGAGGAGCTTGGGGTTACTTGTTGGAAAACCTTGGATTTACCATATCAAGGAGCCTTCAAGGGGTTTGAGCTTGATTCTCCGCCCTTGCGTGTATATCGGATCATAGAATGTTACCCTAGGTACATTTGTTCCTATTGGTGACCTTAGTGACCATAATATTCATGATTTTTCTCAAGGTGACGGTGGAGGGAAGGTACCACTATACCTGGAACAGATGTTGACTAGAATCACTTGGAATTTCCGAAGGGTACTCTTCCCTTCGAGATGGAACAAGTGGATGGACTTGCACCATACTATTTCATTAAGCAGGTTGTCGGGGTAACTGTTCCAATCGCCAAGTTTTCCACATTAGAATTGTACGACGTTGGATTTCATCACCAACTAGTGTTTTTAGCGTGGAAACATACTGTTTGTGTGTGGATTGTCTCTTAGATTTTGTAGACGTGTGTTCATTTTTATTGTTTCCTTAGAGACTTTAGGTCTATTTTTTTGACATTTTTTTTTAAATTTCATGTGTTAAACATTTAACTATGGCTGAATTACCGAGACACTCCCGTAGAATGCAGGGGAAACCCCTTGAGTACACACCAAGTCAATTAGAAAAGCTTAAATATAAAAAAGGACAACGATCAGGGACTGGATCAACTGAACAAGAGGAAACATCAGTAATAATACATCCTGATTACGAAGTAGATCAACCTCAAACAACAAAATATTACCAAAGACAACCAAAAATTTCTGAACTAGTTGAAGTTGCATCTACAACTAGTGAATTATTAGCTACTGAACCTGAAACTGAACCTGCTACATCTGAGCCTGCTTCAGAGTTCATAATCCAAACCCTTGGTCTTCCTCATTCACCTTGAGTGAAGCTTCGCATCACTGAGAACCTTCCTCCTGGCCTCATTAGTATCGAAGAGATTACTGACACAGATGAAGAGGTTATACTTCCTTCATGTCAAGAGTCTTTAGATCGAAGGCAAAGTGAATCGATTTACTATTATAGCCCTTTCAAACAATATCATTGGTATTCTTAGTTAACCGGCTTTCTACATAATTCTGGTCTCAATAATTCGCCACCCCGTATTCCTTTTTATGCCATACCCAGAGGTATTCATACATGTTTTCTTCATTGCCAGGAATTTTTTGGTAAGGTGGTCTATCTGTTCCTTCAGGATACCAGTCAATTTTTGGTACTTTCTCAAGCGCATCTCCCTCTCCTGAAAAACTTGTACAATCACCTGGTCCCAATGAATCTAATACCGAAACTTTGAATATGGAACAAGTCTACATGATGTCTGGAAAAATTCCTAACCATGACCCTCAAGGTAGAAATTTACTGCCTGGGGGGCAACCTCAAGGTAGCAATATACCGCTAGGGGGGCAACCTCAAGAGCAGTATATACCACAAGGGCAGTACATACCTCAAGGAAAATATCAACCTCATGGGCAGTACTCTATTCTAGGGCCACAACCTTTCCAAGGACAACAACCTCCTTTGGGGCCGCAATTTTATCAAGAACAACAATTGTTTCGAGGAGGAAAACCTTTTAGTGGAAATTATCCATAAAATTACCAAACTTATGTTCCAAGTTATCAACCTAGTTATGGTCCATCTTACACATCACAACATTTAATGGGAGCTCCTTATCCTGTAGTAAGCACAGTGTGGAATCCATCATTGAATCAATATAATTTGCAACCTCTCGTGCAAGTACCTTATAATCAGCCTGGTCATCCAATTGGTTACACTCAAATCCAGCAACCTGTCCAACATATGCTTCAAGTTATACCTCAGGTATATGCACCTAGTAGTGTTCAACAACCTAGTTTGAGTACACATAGAACTCCTATCCAAACTGCTGCACCAAGTTATATTCAACAGACTAGTACACCTATCCCTGGAGTTTTTGCAACCCCTATTTCTACAGCCCCTCAAGTAACAATGGAAACTGTATCACAGTCAATCCCTTAGGTCACTGCTCATCAAACTGGACCTACAATTCAAACTACTATTCAAACATCTCTAGGGAAACTTGGTACAAGTACAATTGTAACAAGCCAACCTTATACAAGTCAGTTTGTTTATCAACCATATCGAGGGAAATATTAATATGAAACTGTAGGAAAAAATATAGTATACCAGCATCAATCGTACCCTGGTTACACATATTAGATACCAGCTCAACTTCAGTATGGTATAGATAACCCTGTTTATCCCAGAGGCATTCAAATCCCAACCGCACAAGCTATTCCAAGCTATCCTAGATATCCTCCTCTTGGTACTGGTATAGTTCCTCAAGGTTATCGGTTTGTTCAACAGGACCCTAACCGTCGGTTACCATTCATTACCACTTTGGATTTATCAAATTTGTCACGCCTCACAAACGATCTGATTTATTATTTTTCATTTTGGCTGCCAATGCCAAATAAGTTTCCCAGTGATATTCCTAAGTTTGAAGGTAAATCAGGAGAAGGCCCCTCAAAACATGTCATGAATTACCACCTTTAGTGCGCATCCAACTCTTTAATTGATGATTCCATTCGATTGAGACTATTTTAAAGAAAATTTATAGGTTTAATTGCAAAATGGTATATTGAACTACCACGTGGCTCATTCAACAATTTCAACGCGTTATTAACAACTTTCTTATCACACTTTCAGTTTTCAGTCTATTATGACAATGGCACAGAACTCTTAACTTCATTAAAACAATCTATGTCCACATACATGAATGGAGACATAGATGAAATTTTCTGAAAGTTTTCATTCCGGATCAAATCTTGGCAGAATGGTTTATAAAATCATTACTTCCAAATATCACTGAAGATGTGGCTAAGGGAGGTTTTGTACGGAAGAAAAGGTCATAGCTCAAGCATAGTACTTAGACCTTGTATATACATAGTCTGGTACTTTATACGAAAAAATTCCTGACTTGCCATGTCCAAGTCAAATAAATGTAACTCCTTCTAGTTCTCATGCTGCAAATGGTGTAATTGGTTCAATTAGCACTAACAAGAGTAAGAAGAAGTCATCCAAAACTACTTCTCCCATCATAACTTTACCAGATTCACCGAAAGCAGATTATTCCCTTGAAACTTCTGCCGACATTCATGTTGTAGACTCATCCACAGCTAAATCTAAAACCAAAAATAAGAAGAAAGAAAAGAATAAAAACAAACAAAATACATCTCCCAAAGAGAAAACCGAAAATAATGAACCAGCTAATGAAAAATGGAAACCTTGTTATCCTTGTCTTATCTGTGATGAGGATCACTATACCAAAGAGTGCCCACATCAGTCCGAGGTCTCCAAGTTTGTCAAAGGTTCACCCACAACCATTGTCTTGAAGGATCCTTTTGCCACTCGAGATAGTAAAATGATAGGATCTGCTTCAAATTCATCGGTAGATATTTTAATGGTGTCTCAAGTTATGGTTGCGACGCGATCTCAAGACTATGGAACTAAAAATCTTATACCTGGTAAAGAGACAAAAAATTCTATTCAAACAATAGCTATATCTCCTTCAGTTTCCAAACCACTCCAAATCGAGAAACCTAATCCTGATCTAGTGATTAAACCACCTGCTAAAGGTGTACTTCGAAAGTCAGCTTTCAAACCACATGCGAGAGGTGCTCAGAATTACAACATTGTTGAAGATTTGACAATATCACCTTCAACAATGTTGATCTTAGAAGTGCTACACTCATGTCCAGCAAAAAGGAAATTACTATTATCAGCTATCAGAGCTATTGATCCTTAGGATTCAAACCTCATGGTGTTTAATCTCGAAAATTTTACATCGAGATTCCCTCATTAGATGGCTTTTTAGATACCAGTATTAGTCAAATCGAGACGAGTTTTTCGTACTGTTACTGATGAGAAGGAATCCACATGTATAATGTCGTTAAAATGTTGGAAAAACCTTGGTTCTTCAACACTCAACCAATCACTGACTATCCTTAAAGCCTTTGATGGAAACAAATTTAATCCATACATAATACTCCAGGATCTACCTATAGAAGTAGAAGGAAAAACTGTTAATCTAGACGTGGAAGTTGTTGATGCCCCTCTTGATTTCAACCTTATTTTGGGTCATAGTTGGTCTTATGCCATGAATATTTTTGTTTCATCAGTCTTTCAGATAATCATGTTTCCTCATAAAGGAAATATTGTGAAAATCGGTTAGTTGTCATACTATTCATCTGACCCTGCTTCTACAGACAATATCCAGCATGTTAAAAAAATGACTATCCCATACAAAGATGTTGGTGTAGGACTAGTAAAGGATTCCGCTCTCATGGGAACTTTCTCTATACCTCCACCCAACGTACCGCACACCATTTCCAACATCAATACGATCTCATCACACTCTATACCATTTGATGACACTTTGGTAATGCCTTCAGAATCAGAATTGGACTCTTTCAATGGAGAGATGCCTTTGAGTCCTTTTGAAAGGGAATATGTAGCAGTGCAGTCGTATTCTGACACACTTTCAAATACTCCTGATCAAATGAATGTGATCACCGAAGAATCCTCTTCTCTATCAAGCTCAGCCTTGACATCATTTTCTGACCCCTTTCAACATGTACTTCACACTGATGAAATTATTCAAGAAATTTTGTCATCGAATGAATTACCCTAGGATGATCTACATCATAGATATTCATTTTTACCTGATCTTGATAAGTTTGAAAACGATTTTTCGTCTATTTTTACAATTGATTACGTCAAGGAACCGCAGAATCCCATATCGATTACACATTCGGATTCTGAGACTAATTTGGGAAATATTTCTACAATAGTTCCTATCGACCTATCAGTTAAACCTGAAATTATTGAAAATATTCATTTAGGTGCTTCTTATACTATGGGAGAGATTAACACTTACAAAGCCCTATTTCAAGAATTTCGAGACATTTTTTCCTGGTCTTACAAAGAGATGCCAGGAATTGATCCTAAGATTGTCATTCATGAAACTAAGATGTACCTGGATGCCAAGACTATTAGACAAAGATTATGTCCAACAAATCTGCAAAAAGCTACAGCTATCAAAGCTTAAGTTGAGAAGTTATTACGAGCAAGATTTATTTACCCAATTCCATTGACAGATTGGGTATCTAATATAGTTCCCGTTACAAAGAAATAAGGGACTATACGAATATGTGTCAATTATAGGGACATTAATAAAGCTTGTCCAAAAGACAATTATCCAACACCTTATATTGACCAAATTATTGATGATTGTGCTAGAAATGAATTTTTCTTACTTATGGATGGATCTTCTATTTATAATAAAATCAACATACTCCCTGCCGATCAACCAAAAACAACGTTTATATGTCCTTGGGGGACATTTTCTTATTGCAAATTACCTTTCGGATTAAAAAATGCTGGTACAATTTTTTAAAGGGCTATGTCTTATTCTTTTCATGATATCAAACATATTGTACAAACTTATCTAGATGACTTACCTGCTCATTCTTTACGCAGGGACAATCATCCTACACATTTACGAGATACTTTCATGAGATGTAGGCATTACAAGATTCGTTTGAACCCGTAAAAATGTGTTTTTTGTGAAAAATCGGGACGATTACTTGGATTCATCGTTTTGAAAGATGGCATCCACGTCGACCCCTCGAAGGTTGAGGCCATCATCAACTTACCTCCTCCTTCCACACTTCGCCAACTCCAAATTTTGCAAGGGAAAGAAATTTTTTACGTAGGTTTATCTCGAACTATGCTGAGTTAACAAAGGGTTTTACCTGGTTTTTGAAACAAAATTTTCCTTTTATTTGGGATGATATTGCTGATAAATATTTTGATGCATTAAAACACGCGTTGACCCATGCACCATTATTGCATCCACCCAATTACCACCAGGAATAATTTTTATACTTAGCTGCCTCTGATTCCACCATTGTAATGGTTTTGTTTAAGGAGGATGAATCTCACAATGAACATGTGATCTATTATCTAAGTCAGAATCTCAACCCGACAGAAATAAAATATTTGCATGTGGAGAAATTGGCCTTGGCAACAGTCCAAGCTCTCCAACGATTCCTTCACTACATACTATTATGCAAAACAACTGTGATATCTAATTGCAACCCGATGATGTATATATTGACCAAATAATTACTCGGGGGAAAATAATCCAAATGGATCGTCATCATACAAGAGTTTGATTTGGAATTCGAGAAATCTAAATCAAAGAAATCACTAGTTTTTGTTGAGCTTATGTGTGACTTTCCCAATACCGAGAAAAAAATGTGGCAGATAATCCCATCACAAATGAATCTCTGTTTCTCATCAGTACATTAGACCCATGGTATGGAGATATCATTATATATGTTCAAACCCAAACCTTTCGCCCAGAGCTTTCAAGTTCAGATCGACAGAGAATCCGATATCAATCCCAACAATATAATATTGTTGGGGACACTCTTTATCGTCGTGGTGAAGATTTTGTTTTTCGACGTTGTATAAATCACAAAGAGGATGGAAGGGTTTTGAATGATTGCCACTCTGGAGCGTGTGGTGGTCATATGTTTGGGTTTGCCACATCCCAAAATATTAGGGCGGAAACGTGAAGCTGGGTTACACTTTTGTG